>PVJX010015683.1:0-42034 GCA_004027295.1 Dolichotis patagonum
ACAGCATTTGCATAAAACAAAGCCTTCCCTAGTGCCTGGCCGCAGGTGGGCTTTGGGGGGAAACAATAAAAGTTCAGAAGTATATTCTTAGCAATAGCACAAAGGAAGTCAGCAACATTATCCCTTCCCTGAATTATTTTTAATAACTTTGAAATCTGAAAGTCTTAGGATCAGTGAACTTGATTAGAAGCTCTTAGTGGATGAAATCTCAGGGAAGTCTCTTTCATTTATCCATTTGTCTGCATCACCCAGGATCCTTAATAGATGTTTAATAAACCACTGGGCAGAAAGCTAGTGATTATGTGGGAATGCAAAACCAGACCAGATGGAAGGCATGGCACCAGAGGCACTTTGGAAGGCAGACAGCTTTATTAAGCTGGCGGGCTGGGGAACAATGAGGTCTAAATCACCAGTCCCATTTTGGAAAAACAGTTACATAGGTTTCCAGAAGGAGGCACAAAGGCAGATAACATGATGTTCTGTCACTGGCTACACGTGTCTTGTCATATGTTGCTAGGCAGAATTTACGTTACGTAAGCTTAACTGGGTTTCCTATCCTATAACAAGCAGGAAGACTCCATCACTGTTTAAGACTGAGCTGAGTTGTCCTTGTGACAGTGAGCGTCTGGGAACTTGAAAGCAGGAAAACCATCACTGCCTGGCTGAGCTACACTTACTCTGCAGCTGGAAATGGAATGTCATTGCTCCTAAAGTTTTGTAGCTTTCTAATTCTAGGAACAGGCTGTGTTTCCAGTCCCATCCTTGGATAGGGATCAGTACTATAACTGTATTAGAAATATGACTTTTAAAATTCCTCTTCTTTTAAAATTACCCCTACAGTGGGAGACAGTGGGGGCTCCTTGGGCCAAGACTGCTGTGACATTAGGTCTGAGAAAGCAGTCAGATTTCTGACATGACCTTACTTGTCTCACCAAAAGGAGGCGCTTTAAGCTTTTCCTATCTTTGAAGAGCTCCTGTGGAATTAGAGTACCAGTATTCTCTTTTTAAAGCAGAGGAAATACAGAACCCGTTAAATATTACTAGCTCTAAAACTTGACTGAGAAGCGAACTGTGCAAAAAATTTTTTTAAAAAGCAGAGCTACAGGGTGAGGTCCTTAGTGCTAATTTAAATTTCATGCTTAGCCAAGTCAAATATTTATATTTTACAGAAAGTTAAGATTGTAATATATATTATGGAAATTTTATTTCATTTTATCACTCTTTCAGGACTGAGTTGAAAGAAGTTTCTTTTTTTTTTAAAAAAGTCCTATTTCCCCAAATTACCTTAGTTCAGCACTAATTTAATCTTCATTATTAATTCAGATTTGCAAAGTTAAAAAAAATTTCTCCTTTGATCATGAAAGGAAAAAGAAATGGCTTTACTTCTGGAGTGCAGAAGAAGTAATCAAGGCTGAAGGGAAAACTGTCAGAATAGGAGAAACTATTTGCCAACAAGGGCTTTACTATATAAGGAACTCTAAAAATTCAGTAACAAAAACCAAACCAAAATAAAAAAAAACACAACAAAACACTGATCAGTAGGGGCTGAAGATATAGCTCAGTGGTGCAATATCTGCCTGGCAGGTCCTGAGTTCAATTCCCAGCACTCTCCCCCATAAAAATAAAAACCAAATAAAAACAGAAATGGAACTAAATTGACATTTCTCAAAAGAAGACCCCAAAATGACATACAGGTGTACAGAATTCTCACCATCACAAATCACCAGGAAAATACACATCAGAACCACAGCGAGGTATCACCTCCTTCCAGTAAGAGTGGCTATTAGAAAAAGACGAACAGTAACAAGGCCTTAAACAGAAATGGAATCCAGTCACTGTTGGCAGCATAGATCGAACTGGAGATTGGTCAGGAAGGTATGACAAGCTCAGGAAGGTAAGTACCACCTGGTCTCAGTTATTTGTGGAATCTGAAAGTGTCACCTCAGGGCCTGCCTGGAAAGTGCAAAGTTCTGAGTTTAATTCCCAGTACTGAAAAAAGAAAAAAATTGCATAACTAAGAGTACTCAGCTCATAGAAGTCGAGGATAGAATGATAGGTACCAGGGGCTGAGAAGAGATGGAGAAAAGTGGTCCTACACCAGTCAGGCAATGGTATAGGAAATGATATCAGGACCTCCAAAAGTGATATAAGGGAAATGTTATAATGCCCAACCTGCTCTGTGTCCAATATGCTAGTTCGTGTTTCCCAAAACTGAAGAACTAATTCTTTTTTTTTAAAAGGGGGTAAAATTAAACACAACAAAAGAGAACAGAATGGGACATAAGAAAGCATAAATTTCAAAGCTAGACAACCAGAGATCTTTACTATCTGTCATATTGTCTCTTGTTTTCTTCCAAATGGTTGTCCCTATCTTTGCATACGGGGAGCTCATACTAAATAACATAGCCAATCTTTTCACAAGATGTCCAGTTCACTGGCTCCCACTTGTTAAGGAGGGGGGAATGGGACAGGGGACAGGATGACATGAGATGTCTGATTCTCAGCCCACGTGCCAGCAGGCTCACAGCCGTTCCCCAGAGAGGGGAGGAGCTCCTTGTTCTCCCAGCACCCCGAGTCAACTGCACGGCGCAGGTCCTGAGGCACCAGGATCTCTCTCCTGTGGGCTGCCAAAAGTCTGCCACACTCACCTGCTATTTCTTTCTGATGAACTGACCATTCCATTTCCAAAGTTCTGAAATGGCCAACAGACCACAGAAAGAATTCTCTTGAGGCTCCTGTTTGAAACCAGCAGCTATAGCAATGTGCTGGCCTTGCTTCAGGGCCACTGAAGAACTAATTCTAAGAAACCACAGAGGCTAAGAGAAGGAAAGCCTTTTTGAGGCAGAAGAGCTGCAGCTCCCGAGAGGCAGGAGGGGGCCCGAGTGGGGTGCTGAGGACCGCACTTCTCAGGAGATTGTTTTATAGAGTATAACTATGTGGGTACAACGTGGGTTACAGCTATGATAAACCAATAAGATGTAAAGTAGCCACTGAGGTAACACTTGTGCAGTGGGGAAGCAAGTCACATAGCAAATGCACACTGCAAGAACAAAGAACTTTTCCGGAAGAGGAGATGTCGCGAGCCCGTCCCCACAGGGGAACTGGGCATCACTCAGACGTGGAGGGGACAGTTTATTATGCTGGCAGACTCAAAGAGTGACACGCCCCAAAGTCTGAGACCCATGTGCCTCTTGTCTGTCTGTAGAGGGATTTTAGGCAGGACCGTGTGGGCTGATTTATAGAGGTAGCATGGGGTGTGGTTAGGCATAGGGATTTGGGGACAGGTTATGCAAGCAAGAGAGCACCGGGGAATGAGTGTCGCAGTTAGACAGTTGCTTTGTGCAACCTGGCTATTTTGGGTTTAAATTTCGGTTTTTGAAGGCTTTTCTCTTTGCCAGTGAGGGTCTTGGTCACCCACCAAGGTAACAGATGTCCATCTAGACTTCATCAGACCTAGGTGTCACAACTTATCTCAGGCCTGGTCATTTGTCTTTGTCTTGAGGTCTGGCCTCCAGCAGATGTGCCTCCAATCACAGTTGTCGTGAGTTTTCATCTTTGCCCTGGCCCTCTTGAGGGCCCAGCCTGTTTGACTGCCTATAATATTTTTTCCTAACTCAGCTGTCTATTTAATACTTCAGTTGCCCAGGGCTGACTTGACAGGTTCAGTGATAGCTCGGAAGTTGCTCCTTGGTGGTCCACAGGATACTTACTTCTAGTGCATACAGAGAAGTGCACCCGGTAAGAGGGTGCACCCACCTTTGTTCCCCAGTCCTTCAGAAGGTTCATAGCAGCTCATCAGATTACTAATACAGACAGCGCTTGATTAAGATAGCTTGATTTTCTTTTTCCTTATGGTGCTGTGAAAACTATACCCATTCCGTAGAAACTGTATTTTGAGTTTTGATCTTTGCCCATGATAGCAGCATGCCATATGACACTCTGTCCCAGTGCTGGACAACTCCCAGTGAGTTGCTAGATCATAAATGGAAACAACTTCTTCTGGGTGGTCCACTGTGTTGCTGGGTTTATAGATCAGGGTCCTGACTGCACCATTTACCTGTTTACTGTGAGCTCTTCAGGATGGAGCCCCACCTAAGTCAGTGAACACCTGTGCCTGAATTCTTGTCTTCTCCGTTTGTTCTTCTAGTTTTTTCCACACTTGATTCAATGACTAGTAGCCTGTATTAAATCCTCTGAGGAAAAACTGGCATTAACCCCTAGGTAAATATGGAGATTATAGATACAGATATAGATATAGATATAGATATAGATATAGATATAGATATAAATATAGATATAGATAGATATAGTCATGTGCAGCTTACCAGTAACAGTAAGTCCTAAGAACTGTGTTGTCAGCTGATTCCTATGATTTGATGATCATCTTGGAGTTTACGTATGGAGTCTAAGATGGCTATGCCTAGGAAATCAATAGGCTGAATCACCTGATACTGTGGCATGAATCTAGCAGGTAGATTCCAGGCTTTTGTGTACTCTGAGCAGAGACTCACAAAGGTACATCCAATGGCAGAAGAAAAGCAGTTACATTTATTGAAGATCATGGGGAGATGTCCATGCTAACAAACATGTTGCACAAACAGAAAAGTTGGGATAATAAGAAAGTAAAAAGCACAACACACAGATAAATCAAGGTTTCAGATTTTAAACAAAATGCACCCCAGCCTGGGTGCTTCTCACTGGGTGTCTAAATAAGACTGACAAGAATGATTGACAAGGTGCTGAGTCATTTCAGGGACTCAACAAAGAAACACACTCTAAAATTCATTCCAATTAAATTAAGTATATGAGATGCAGTCCATATTTATGCACCTTAAGCAAGGCTCAAGTAGGGGAAAGTTTACAGACAGTCAAGCCCCTGGGTCTAACATGCATGTGTCTGGCCTGGACCTTTAGAGATTTCCTAGATCTTTATTATTTCGTTATTTCTCTCTCTTAAAACAATGGAAGGAAGATTGGCCCTGGAGTGTTGCCCAAACTCAAGGGAGTGGAAAGGAGTGGTTTTCCATCCCGCATTGGGCTACCTGTACTAATCTAAAGGGACCAACATCTGTGGTACCTCGTCAATCAAAGCATTGTTGTCCACTGTGTGACTGATCTATACATATATTAAATTCAATAAAGACTGCTCTTGAAAATTTATTTTTAAATCCATAGACAAGGGCTCCTTTTGCCAAAGTCTGTACAAAGATGAAATTGATCATAAAGTGATGAAATAAAATAAAAATGGAGGTAGGAGCACGGTAGTAGGTGAATGAAGGTGTAAGGTCCGTGCCATGCCTCTGCTCTGCAGCAGCACACAGCTCCCAGTGTTTGCAAACCCAGCATCAGTAAAGAACTAAAGAAGCAGAGTTTAAAATAAAAGAAGATGAGGGGGCTACCAAGATGGAGGCGCAGTAAGCAGCAGAAAAAGAGCCTCTCTGACACTCACCACCCAGACACTGGAATATAGCAATGGAGGAAGACAAGAAGGAGGGAAGGGTGTCCCCTGGCCCCAGGAAAGATCTGAAGCCCACAAAGAGCGAGGACAGAAACTTCAATGAAGAAGGAGAAGGTACCCAGTGGTGCCTTCTCCCCAGGCAAGACTATCTCACTGTGCTAGAGGAGCGGTTCAAACTGGTGGACACACGGTGATGGCTGATGACCCCAGAGGTCTCTGTGGAGACACATGGCAATGGAGGGGAGCAGTGAACATGAAAGACTGCACTAGCTGCTGGTGAGTGCTGAGGGCTCAGTCCTCCTGTGCAAGAGAACAATTGGCCAGGAGCCATTTCAGAGACTGGCCTGTTAAGATCAGAGCTCAGCGTGGCTTCCAGCTCCAGTTAGCAGCTTCCAGCTGGGTTTGGCTTCCAGCTGGGCTCAGGCAAGTGGAAGGTGTGATGATATATGCAGGCCAAGTAAGCCTGGTCTTGGACAGAAAGTACAAGTGCACTGAGATTATTCACTACCCCACTGAAAAGCTACAGCTGGCTTGCTGGGATAAATCAACACAGATCTGGACTCTAGCGCCACACGTTGGCTACCAGTGACAGCAGACACAAACCTGGATGTGGACTTTTTTCTCTCTTCTTTTTTCTTCTCTTTCTCTTGTTTGTTTTTTCCTATTGGGTGGTGATAGTTTTTTTTTTTTTTTCATTTTTTGCTTATTGTTTTTTTCTTCTTCATTGTTATATCTTGTTTTTGTGAGCATGAATGTGATTCCTAGCCTCTTTGTGGTTATGGTTCTGTTCTTAAAATATCCTTTCTCTTTCCCTCCCATCTTCATTTTTTTTAATGGTACTGGGGATCAAACTCACAACCTCATGCTTGCCAGGCAGGCACTTAAGGCACTGAGCTAAATCCCTGGCCCACCCTCCCATCTTCTGTACCAGTTTCCCAAAGTTAGCTTGATCCCTGTTTGTCCTCCAACCTTACTTTTAATCTTTTCCTCTTCTTTCACTTCTCTATTTTCTCCTTAAATTTTAATGCCTGAGGGCAAAAATTGACCTATGAAGAATTTGTATACTGCATATAATTTTCTGATTTGTGTTAAATTTTGTTATATAACCACAAATCTAGTTCATACAGTTAAAAGTGGCAAATTAAGGGTTAGCTCAATTTGTCATTTTCTAGACTGTTCGATGCTAATGGTACCACTGTAGCCAAAACTGACATAATTGTTCTAAACAGCTATTTTTCCTGGTATTCTGTGACTGAGATTGTCTAAGGGACATGGAAAATGCTATGGCCCAGTGCCAAAAAACCAGGGATTGGGCCAAAAAAGCAGCAACTTTTCATCTCCAACAAATTGAAGGGATAGAATCTTACATCAGACTCAAAACCCAAAAACCAACTACACCTGGAAGATACCTCAAAGAAGTAGTCATTACCTAAGGGTTCTAAATACTAACAATAAAACAACTCACTACAGGCAGTTTATAAGCATCGCTCCAGGAATTAAGCTAACAAAAGAAGAGAAAATGAGAAGATGATTAAACATGATGCAACCCTGACATCTAGTTTACCAAAGGCAGATCCAGGGTACAGTGAGGTGGTGCAAACTGAAATCCACCCCCTGGCCTCTCTGAAGTGGTAACAACAAAGCAATTGAATGAGGCTCTGCAAAAAATGAAATCAGATAATTTCTCAAATAACTGCAGAGATGGTGTCCACAATGAAGACCATGCTTAGTGACAGTAGAACAAATGCAAACAAGCAAAAATGGACGAGGTTAAGAAAATTGAGGAAGCCATGAATACTCAGTATAGGAAAGAAATGGAATCCATAAGGCAGATTCAAGCAGATATCTAGGAGAATAAAAATTCTCCTGGATTGAAAATTGGAAGTATTTTCAGCAGTTTAAGTCAATGTGAGGACCGGATCTCAGATATAGAAGACAGACTTGTAGTTAGCAATCATGAAAAGAAAGATGTCTTAAAAATAGCAAGGGACCACGAGAAATGAATCCAGCAGCTACTAGATGAGGCAAAGAAGAATAGCTTAAGATTGATTGGAGTCAATGAAAAAGGAGATAGCACAAATGAGATTTTAAAAAAAAAACCATTTGCAGATGTCATGGCAGAAAACTTCCCTAGTAGAGAAAAAGAATTTGACATACAAATAAGTGAGACATGTAGAACTCCAATTAGCCACGGCCCAAAAACTACAGCCAGGCATATCATAGTCAAGATTCCAGAAATTCAACACAGGAATAGAATCTTAAAAGCTGTTAGAGAAAAGAAACAAATCACCTATAAAGGAAAGTCCACCAAAATCACACTCGACTTCTCAGCATAAATACTCAAGTCAAGGAGAGCTTGGAGTGAAGTATTTCAAGTTCTGAAGGAAAACAACCTTTAACCCAGATTGATGTACCCTGCAAAACTATCTTTCAAAACTGATGGAGAAATAAGATACTTTCAAAACATCTGAGGAAATTTATGACCACCTAACCAAAAATATTTTGAAGGATGTTCTACAAAGAAATAACAAGGACTGTAACTCCATGAACCCAAACAGAAGGAACCCACCAGGAAATGCAAACAATTAAACAGAGGGCAGAGGAGTCAATAACCAGAAATAACACTACAAGGATACATCAGTGCATATCAGTTATAAACTGTCAATGATCTCAATTCACCAATCAAATGACAAAGACTGGCAGAATGGATTGAGAATCAAGATCCAACATATGCTACACACAAGAAACACATTTAATTAAAAAAAACCCATAGACTGAAAGTCAAAGGATGGAAAGCATTACTCTGTTCAACAGGAACACACAAAAAAGCAGGGATAGCTATTCTATTGCTGACAAAGTGAATTTCAAGCCAAGATTGATTAAGAGACCTGAAAATCAACAGAACAGATTAGAAGATACAGAAACAACTCCAGACACACTAAGCCACCTTATCTTTGACAAAGGTGTCAAATACATTCACTGGAAGAAAGATAGCCTCTTTAATAAATGGTTTTGGAAAAGCTGGCTCTGCACATGCCAAAGATTAAAAATTGGACCTATATCTCTCACCAAGCACTAAACTTAATTTAAAATGGATCAAATATCTCAATATTAAAACAGAAACATTAAATCTGCTGGAAGATAGAATAGGTAAAACTCTTGAAAACATTGGCATAAGCAAAGACTTTATGAATAAAATACCAATTGCACAGGAACTATCACAAAGAATCAACAACTGGTATCTCATCTTATTAAAAAGCTTTTGCACAGCAAGAGAAACCACCAACAGAGTGAAAAGAAAACCCACAATATGGGAAGAAAATGTTTGCCAGCTGTTCTTCAGACATAAGATTACTATTGATAACATATAAAGAATTCATACAAATCAGACCTCTCAAATTTAAAGACCCAATCCAGAAGTGAACATCTGAGATGAACACCTACTTCTCAGGTGAAGAAATACAAACTGCAAATAAATATATGAAAAACATGTTCGGCATCACTGGTCATTTGAGAGATGCAGATTAAAAGAACATGAGATTCCACCTCACCTCAGAAAGAATGGCTAGTATCAAGAAATTCACCAGTAACAAATGCTGAGGGGCTGTGGGGGAAAAGGAACCCTTCTCCACTGATGGGAGTGTAGACTGGTGCAACCACTCTGGAAATCAGTGTGGAGAATCCTAAAAAAACTAGCATTGGAGGTCCCACTCAACCCAGGTATCCCCTTCTGGGTATCTTCCCAGAAGAATTAAAAACATGGTACCCAGTGATATATATGCACCTATGTTTATAGCAACACAATTTGTAATAGCCAGAGCCACAAAGAAGGATAAACTACAGACTATAAACCTTGCATTTCTTCCAGCCACGACACTTCCCTGTCGTTTGGTGGTGGGTAAGCGAATGGGTGGGGCTTTATGAAAAGGTAGTTTAGGCTTAAGGATTAAGTAAAGGGAACGTGTGCGATTGTCTTGTTAATCACGCTATGGAGGCCTTCCAGCCTAGCTTTTCCTCTTTCATTGCCTTTGTGTTTCTTATTGCTTAAGTCTAACTCAAGAGACAGAAAGTGTATTTACTAGCATTCTCTATTAATTTTTAATACAGCTCAATGAGGCCTTCATCCTGTTTTTTCCCTCTCTGTGGGGCCTCTGTCCCTATGGGCATAAAAATCTGTATTTCACAAAATGTACAGTAATAGATGCTGGCTTTTAAAATGTTACTTAACGTCTTTTTCTACAGTTGTATTTCTGAATGGGGTGAATAAGAGCTTCCCAAAATGCATTTCCCAGAACACTTGTGTTTACTTAGGGAAAAAAAAGGGGGGAATTCTGTATCCACGGGTCTGGAATTCAGAACATACTAGTCTACTATAATAATTCCCAAACTGTATGAGCTCATAAATGATTCTGAGGGCTTACAGCAATGTAGTCTACTTAATTCTGTTTCAACAAAAATTTCCAAGATTTAATTAACCCTGGAATCTTTTTTTTCCTGTTAACGATAATAAGCTGCCACATCTGAGAACTTTTTATGAACCAGGAGGCATTTTGGAACACTTATTATCTGTAATACTCACAGACACACAATTCCATCACTATCCCTAAATAGCTATGACAGATAAATATTTAAAAGCATAAAAGATGAATATTTTATCAGAAATTGTACTTATCTCCTTGTACATTTCCCTCTGTGCCATATTTGATTTCTTGGTTCTTTAATTATAAACATTTTCTTGTACACTATACACTGCCTAAGTAGTAAGTTTCCCTTAGCCAGTGCTGGCAACATAATGACTGACATTTACCCAAAACTGCTTTTCTTCAAAAAGTGTCTTGGTATTATAGATTGCTAAGTTAGGTAAAAATACGGTAGGCAGTCATACCACAGGCAACTGAGTTAGTTAGAATTATTACAGGCTGGTGGAGCAGTTGAAGCTGAATACACGTGCAGGGCTGTGGCATGGCCCGGGCATGACTGAAATGAGAAAGAGGAGACACCTCAGGGGGCAAGACAGACCACAGCTGAGGCACCTGGAGACTTTCTGGATAGTTTTCCTTAATTAGCATTGTCTGTTCCTCTAAGGGGTCCTGAACCCTCCCAAGATCCTGCTCAGGTTTCCACTCAACTCCTTGCTTGTTCTGATTATATATGGTCTGCCCAGGGTCAGTGGGCCGGCTGGCCAGCAGAGTTACGAGCTCTGCAGAGGACTTTAGTCCTCCTGGAGCCCTAAAGATCATGCCACTTGTCTCATTCCTTTGGGTCTTCGCCGTGCACCTGTTTGGGGGATTGGAATCTAGGCACAGACCCCAACAATAGGCAGTCAGATAGGGCTGGGCCCTTGGAGGAGCCTGTGCAGAAGACCAGATATCTTACAACCTTGGAGGAGATAGACATCTCCCACTGTGGGCCAGATCTCAAGACAAAAGGCAACCACACCCTATGTACAATATCAAAGATTGATATTCTAAATAGGTATGGATCACCTTGAGAAAGCCAGGAGTCACCATCCCAACCCCCTACATGCCTGCTTGGTACATGACTCACTTCCCCATTTGTTCCTGATTTGGTCAATTTTACCTGAACAGTTGATCTTATTGGTTGACCACAGTTCTGTCCCACCTCATGCCCATGTAGTTTTGCTCTGTAAAATTCCCTAGAAAAGACAGAGTCCTTGGCAACCTGCTCGGGACCCCTTCTGTCTCTCTTAGACAGAAGCTTTCTTTCTCTCAGTAAATATATTCTGCGCTTAACCTCTGTTGTTCCTAACATTCATTCTTTGATTTTAGACAACTTTGCCGAGGGCAGGCTATTGTTTTGTAGTAGCAAGAAGTTCTCAGGTCACACTCTCTGCTGTTCAACCCTAGGGGAAGCGCATGAGTGTGGTCATTCTAGCTCTTCTGGAGGTCTAGCCTGTAACGAATGTGATTCCTCAGTTGCAGTGAATTCTCGTCTTCTGCACTGATACTTGAGGGCCTCGCCCTGTCTGACTCCCTGTAATATTTCCACGTAACTTAGCTGTCTATGATAATGTCTTGGAGCTGCATGGTAGCAATAGGAGTGGCATAGTATCCTTCATGTCTCACAGCCTCTTGAGTGTCTGATCGAATCTAGAAGCTTCCATTCTGACCCCAGACACCTGGGGCATCTCCAGCAGAGGGTATAGGGCCACCACATGGTCATGGTGAATGTTGTGTGCTCACCTCCTACTTTTAAGTCACCTTTCTTCAGTAAGCTATTAGAAGGAAGATCTTTTTCTAACCATCTGTGTTCCTACAGGCACGCACTCTGCACATCTCACAGCTCCAGCCATGCCAACGCAGTTCAGATTTAAATCTAGAATATTCTTACTAGGAGTCCTGACTTAAATGTGGCTGAAGATTCTCAGGCTGGTTTTCCAGGACAGGCTGCCGGTGGCTGCTGGCCAATACTAGGCCTGGCCTAGCAGAGCCTGCTTCACCCCCTCCTCTTGCCTGCCTCTCGTACTAGCCTTTGAAATGCCCAGCTAACAGCTGCAAGAGATGGGGTAGCAAGGCCTGTGTTCAGTGATGCTGCCCCAACACCTGGTAGGGAGGAGGGCAAGGAAGGGGCAGCAAAAATGATAGCAGTGGGAGTGGGAGGCAGAGGATCCAGTGAAGGGGGCCTTGTCATATTCCAGTGAATTAAGATATTCACACAGAAGCTAAGGTAGATGGGGAGCTGTGCTTGGGCATCCATGTGCAAAGCCTGAGGACAACCTAAGGGGTAAGTACAGATCAGGAGGCCAGAGCGTCACCCTAAGCCTGGGTGTGGCAGGCTGAGCCAGCAAGGATCTTGGGTCCTGCTTGGTTAGACGTAGCCCTCGGCCTCTGTAGCTGCCCCATCACCTGGCGTTCTCACAGCACTGATGCTTGCAGACAAGCTCCAGAGTGCGATGGATGTCTCTGGTGCTGCTTCATGGGCCCTGTTACAGTCTGGATCTGAAAAGTGCCCCAAAGCGTCATTCAGTAAAGGCTTGACCGCCACCCCATGGACTCATTGAGAGATGGTGGAACCTTGGGGATGGGGGAGGGTATGGAAGGAAGTTAGATCGCTGGGGAGGGCACTGAAGGGGGCACAGGGACCCTGGCCCTAAGCTCTGCTCCCTATGTCTCTATCTCTATCTCTATCTCTATCTCTATCTGTGTCCCCCCATCTCTCTCTCTGTCTCTCTCTCTCCTTCCTAGCCACCATGAGGTAAGCATTCTTCTCCTCCTAGCACTCCTGCCATGATGTACTGTGCTATCACAGGCCCAAAGAAAAGTTCACTGGGAAAACATGGACAGATGGCCCTGAAACCTGAACCAAAGAAACCTGTGCTTTATGATATTCTTCTTGGAGGTTTTATCACCATGATGAAGCTCTCTGACATTTGCCTCCCACCTCACTGTGGAGCCTTTGGTCACACTCACTTGGAGGGCCAGAAAGGGCTTTGGAATCTCTGCTCCTTCAGCCCTTAGCCACTAGGTGAGTGGTGACAGGGTAGGAAACCTGGTCCCCTTGCATTGGGCCTGGACAAATGCTAAGGCATTCTTACTCTCCGGGGCATAGATGGAAGCTGCCCTCTCTGGGGCTCTGCCTGTGATCTGATCTGTCCTGAGGAGTACTGAGTCCCAGTCTCCTCCCTAGGTTCCCCCAGAAGCATTCCTTCCCACCCTGGGATACTGGGATTGAACCCAGTGCCTTCCACATGCTGGTACCCCTGAACCACACCTCCGGCTCTGGGAGCCCTCCCTACCTGCATTTCCCTCTGAGCAGCTGCTTCTGGAGAATTGCTATGGCTTTTATCTAGATGTCCCCCAAAGCTTCATGTACTCCTAGCTGTGGCGTTTCAGAGGTTTCTGGATCTAGGGTGTGTGAGTGTGGATTATGAGTGTGTGATAACAGGGTTAGTCTACTGACTGAATAGTTCTGGAATGGCTGAATGGATTACCTGCAAAGAGAAGCCCCGGCCTGAGTGTGGGTGGGGCCGATCAATAGGCTTGAAGTCAGGATGGAATATAAAGGACAGGAGAAAAGCAGGCTCCCTGCTGCTTCTCCCTGCTTGCTGCCTCCTGCCTGCTTTGCCATGGTCTGTTTCTCCTCTGCAATGCCCCTCCCCATGCCATCCTGCCTTGGAGACTATGAACTGAATCCTCTGCAAACTGAGTTAAAATAAGCCTTTCCTCCTTTAACTTGTGGGTGTTGGGTGTTTTGTCCCAGCAGTGAGAAAGTAACTAAGACAGAACCTAATGTGAGATAGGCAGGTTTTAAAACCAAAGTGTCCCTGGGGGAGCACTGCCTAGAAGGAAGGAGCTGTAAGGCAGTGACGGGCGGGCTCTGGTTGTTCCTGAGAGGCGCTGCCCAGGACTGGTCTTGGTGGAACTGAACTGCACACTGGTCCATCCCAGGTTCTTTCCTCTCCAGATGAAGCCCTTCCTGGGTCATCACCACTCCAGGAATGCCCAGAGGCTCTCACGGCTTTGGCAGAGGAGGTCAGAGGAGGCCAAAGCAGTATAGGTTGCTACAGGGACTGTGCCAGGAGGTGCTGAACACTGAGCATGGTCCCTCACAAGGACAAGGGCTCCGTCAGTTTTCTGCTGACCATTGGGTTGACCATCAGGGTCCAAGGCTACAGTTTCAAAGCTGAAGAGCTGCCCATATCATTGGCAACTTTTTACTGTTGTTTTAACCCACTATGGAGTGAAAATGCAAATTAGATGGTCTAGAGTGAATTTGATGGTGCTAGTGAGGTTTTCCATTATCTTAAAATTACAAACTACAGCAATAAGGAAGAAAATCCCTTTAGGAAAACAAACACTGTCAGCAACTGTTTTTGGTTTGTTTTTTCCTCTAGATACACAGGGATTTTGTGTTTAACTCTATGGTATTTTTCGTACTTAAGAAAGTTGTGTGTGACTAGTATCATTTTCTATACTTAAAGGGAAATAATTTATTTGAACAAAGTGGGAAATGTAAATAATTTGTACCTTCAGGCACAAGTGAAAAGTGTGCTAGAAGTAGAAAAGCTGGAATACATGGAACTGATTCACATTTACATTAAATAATCTGAGACTAAACAAAAAGAATGTGGTATTAATTTAATTTAAATCAAGTCTTAGGGCTGAAAATGTAGGGTTTTCTTTTTTCACATGTTAGGAAATCTAGTCTCTTAAATTGACTTTAAATCCTAGATGTTTGTGATTACTCAGACATTTATTTTTGCTCAGGGTGAGGTGGAAAAAGAAAGGCTCTTTTTTTTGTTTTGTTTTGTTTTTTGGTACCGGGGATTGAACTCACTACTGCGCACTTGCAAGGCAGGTGCTTATGCCGCGGAGCTAAATCCCCAGCCCCAAGAAAGGCTCTTTTTAAATTTTATTTTTAAAATGTTTATGACATATGATAATTATATTCATTTGGGGGAATTTGTGCATTTACATTTTTACTCCCCTTTGTCCTCCACTCCTCCCTCTCTCCCCATCCCCAGAGCCCCTTTACATCTCCAGAAAGTTGACCTCCTTGTTTCCTACCATCTGTCCATAGTTTTGCTCTCTAAATTGTTTATATTTTGTTTATTAAAACAAACCATGTGATATTTGATCTTCTGTGTCTTATTTATTTCACTTTGCATTATGGTCTCAAAGTGCATTCATTTTCCTAAAAAGGACTCAAATTGATGTTTCTTTGCGGCAGAGTAGCGCTCCATTATGCGTGTCTCTATTCATTCACCTATTGAAGGACATACAGGCCTGTATAACTCACCTGTTGTGGACTGTGGTGCTATAAGCAATGGTATGAATATATCAGTATAACAGGATGACTTTAACTCTAACAGAGCTACTTCCATCGATAAACAGGGTGTACTCAGTATCTGTTATGGGGTTCATTTTTAAGTCTAGTCAGCTCAAAACAGTTCATCATTCACTTTGATGCAGTCATGGTCTGGTAGGCCCAGCTTGGTGGGCAGGTACGTGGCAGGATTAAGTTGTCCACAGTTATTCAGGAGGCCCAGTACGTAGCCTAAGAGTTAGGTCTCAGCCTAAGATGAGCTTGTCATCTTTCTGGATCAGAAGGACAGTGGTTGTTAGAGCATGAAGGTGGGGGGGGCAGCCCTTAGCGATTGGATCCTAGTACTTGCATAGGTAGGACTCTAGATGCTTCCAGAGGCTGACAGTCTGAGTGAGCATCAGTGTTTTTGTGAACTCAGTGATCCAGAGTCCATAGAAGCCAGTAGCCAGTAGAAATTTGCAGCGTTTCATTTTTATGACCAGTTTCTGCCAGATATTGCAGTGGAAGTTTTGTGTTTTTCCAGAAGGCTGCTTGGATGTTATTAATCAGAAGTGCAATGATATTTTGTTCTGGGAAACTAGCGAGGTCAGCTATGAGGGTTTTTTCAAAGTGGGTAAACACATTTTTGATTACAGCTCAGTTGACTTTTGAATTCAGAACTGGAGTCTTTTCAAATAGGGACTGGCTGATAGGTGCCAACTGAAGGAAAAAGAAAGCATTATTTAGGTCCAGGCCAGTGTACTATTGAGATGTGGGCGAGGGCAGAAGACTGAGGCAACATATATGGAGGGCAATTGCAATAGCTTTGGCAGCTCAGAAATTGTGAACTGATTTTATAGGCAGGGGACTGTTTGGTGCAGATGAGGGTTGCCCCAGGATGAGTTTCACAATCAGAGGTAGGTGGTCGATGGCCCAGTCTCAGGAACCAGGGGACTGCGATGGCAAGTAGGAAGGGTACACAGAAATAGGCTGTCTTAGAAAAATTAGCCAAATATTTTGCTAAAGCCTCCCCCAAAATAGTAGGAGAGCTCTTAAACCTATGCAGCAATTGAGTCAAAGTGACCTGGCCTTTTTGTTCTATATCAAGATCTTAAGGGAACTACCCACAAGCAGAAGAAGTTATCTTTTAAATCTAGGCATGTAAAACTGGTGGCATCTGGAGGTACCAGTCCAAAGAGGGTGTATGGGTCAGGGGCTACAGAATGCAAGGTGTTAGAAATGAGAGGGAGGGTAATTGGCCTGGTGCAAAGGAGACAGTCACTTCTATTTTGAGAAGGAAGTCTTTTCCTGGAGGCACTATGGGAAGTTGTCCTTGTGGGTTGCTAGTTTGTACCTGGCAGAAGGGGTGAGTGGGAAGAGTTGCCACCCAGTGATGGTAACTTTTTCTGACAGAGAGGACTTTTGCTTTTTGTTCCCCCTCTTTGATGTCTTTAAGAAGTGTTTGACTGATTTTATGCTTCTAAGTGGGACAACTTTTGGGAAAGGTCATGACAACTCCTTCATCATGGCTGACAGTCCAATTTTTCCTCAGTCAAAATGTGGAACTCAGAAGAAATTGTTGACAGTCATCTCAGGTGGGCATTAGATGACACTATCTGACCAGGATAGGAATCAGAAGGCTCTGGAAGGAGGGTCTCTGTGACTGAGTGCAAGCAATGTCTAGGTGGAACTAGTTCAGTTGGCTGGAAGTAGATGATTCAGAAACAGGGAGTGACACTATAGGTGTTGGCAGCAGTTGTGGTGGCCGACAAGGGTGCCAAGGCAGAATTCTCTCAGGATGAATGAGGCTCTTTTACCTTGAGATGCAGGGAGCAGTTCAGTTTCATTTTTAACTCTAAAAAAGCCCATTTTCCTTCAGTAAGAGACTGTAGGTTTTGATTAATTAATTTCCATCTCTGACTTCCTGTGTGTGAACAATGGCACAACAGACAAAGGGTCGGTGCCCTTCAGAGAGAGACCATTCAGATGCCTGCCTGGCAGCATGGACTTAGGACTTAGGATTAAGGAGGATGTGAGGCCATATGTTGATCACCACAGACCCACAGGTGCAGGCCCAATTAGGCACCATGACCAGGGCTTCACGGCCTCAGAACACAGGCAGAGCAGTCTATTGCTGACGCTATCTGTTCCACTCACTCCTACATTCATTCAACAGGCACCCGAAGGTTAACACATTCCAACCCCCTTCCCTCAAGGGTGGTCCTGACTAGTGAGAGTTGATCAAGCTCTCTTTCTGCTTGAGTTGAGCAGGACTGGCAGACAGACTAATTGGGGTGTCCCTGAGGTCTTCTTAGAATCAGGCAGCCAAGCAGGCAGTCAGAGTGCGTCCTTTTCCCTTTTGGGCCTGATATGAGCCATTTAGCAGAGAGTCAATAATCCTCCCCCAGACCTCTAAGGGGACACCTTTCCACTGGGACCTGGAGAAGTCCTTGTTCCATCCACGAGGGCGATGATCATTGACTAAAGAGTTCAGCACAGTTGGTCTTCCTGACCAACACGCCAGATGCTGTGACAACAGACCAAAAATGACACCCAGGATTTGGAGGCAGATTATTTTATGTCAGTAGGCACTGATCAGGATCATTCTCAAAATATCAGTCCCTGAAGGCCCACAGAGAGAGGTTTTTATGGAGTTGAAAGGGGAAGTATAAAGGCAGAGTACTTGACTGTCTTTGATTGGTTCTTACAATATGCATCACAGTGACCAGCTGTTTCTAGGAGATCAAAGTAAGAGGAACTTGTAACAGGAACTGTTACGTGGGCAACTAACAGATTGACTGGGGGTGGGGCATTTCTGCTACAGCAGTACTGCATTATTCCATTGTGTGATTTATGCCATCATTCTTTGTCTGTTGTACTCTTGATGGAATTTAGGTTGCTGATTTTATGAAATTACAAATGAGGCTTTTATGGATGTGCTCTTGGTATACACCTTTGAGCTTCTTTAGCCAGAGTTGGGAGTAAAAATACTGCATCCTAGGCTTTGTGGGTCTTTCTAGACAAATTGTGGATTCCAACTGGCTGAAGAGGAGAGTAGACAGTGGCTTCCCTCCAGTCTGTGGCACTAACCTCTCACCTTCTGCCCTGGTACTCACCTGGGAAATGTGGCAGAGTTAGCACCTTTTGGGGCAAGCCTGTGGCTGATGATAAGTGCTTCTCGCATTCTCTTTGTTATATACCACCCAGAGATGCACCTCATGCTGCTTGTCACAAGCGAGTCAAGGAGTGCCAGTGGCTGATCAGACCCTGGGGTACCTGTGTGTAGGAGGTACCGTGGGGAATAAAGGAAGGCAAAGGGCAAATTGCAAGTACAAGGGGATCTGGAGGAACTTGCCTCTAGTGGACAGGCACACCATTCTCTGTGGTTGACCCACTTTTATGAACAAGCAAGAAGCACAGGAGAAGGGTGGTGTACTTTTTCCTGGGACAGTGACCATGGTAGACAAGGAAAAGTTAATGAGGCACAGGTTATTCCCTGTAGCTGGATGCCTGCATTCTTTACACTGTCCTCAACAGATGTTATCGTGCCTCAAGAGTGCTGCTTTCTCTGCACATCCAGGAGGATGGTCTTCTGTATACCTCCTTGTCCCTAAAGCAAGGTCACAACAGTCTTGAAAGCACAGCACCTGGGTCATGTAGCCCAGTCTCGAGCATAATAAGATATTATTTCATCTCTCCTGGTCCCCAGCCAAGGGGCCCCAGCACATGTAGGAGCAAAATGAACCACTCTCCCTCTTTCCCTGGTTTCTTCCTTGCCCCAGATCACAGTGTTCTACAGACTCTCTCTCTCTATAGCCAGTTTTTTTTAATATGAATTCCTGAAATTTCTATATAACTGGAATTTAGGCCAATTAAATGAATCAACCCTAAACATTGGAAAACTGTTTTCTCTGCTCCCCACCATTTTATTTTTAAAACACTAGTTTATTTGTTAAGGTTTTGCCACATCTGCCTCCTCTTCACCCCACATAAATTTGCTTTGATCAAACCATTGAAAACTCAATTGCAGCCATCATGATTCTGTCTTTGTATAGCTTTGCATGTGTCGCCCATGAACAAAGGAAAAAAATTGTGCTCTGCTGTGAGAATTTAGTATTGATTCAGTAGAAATCGTCTAATATGGAGTCATATTCAAATTGCCCAAGTGAAATGCAAAAATGGCTTTGGTAACTGGTTTTTATTTAAAAATCCAATACTCAATGTTCCCATTGCGTTCGGTTGTTGTGGTTTTGTTCTGCTTTGATACGAGGCACGTGCTCTGCTGAACTTTGGCCCCAGGACAATGGCCGTGTTTCTCTAGTGTGTTTTTATATATGTACACACTTTACTTTTTAAAATTTATTTTTGTGTTAACGGTTCTGAGGATTGAATCCAGAACCTTGTCACTGAGCTACATCCCCAGCCATTTGTTATTTTTATTTTGAGACGAGATCTTGCTAAGTCTTTAAACTTCTGATGCGTTCAATCCCTGGTACCAAAAAATAAAAATTAAAATTAAAATAAAAAAAAATAAACTTCTGATGCTCCTGCATCAGCCTCCCAGAGAGCTGGTGTCTCGGTCACTTTCTTGCTGCTAAGACATAATGTTTGACACCTATCATTGTAAAGAGGAAAGGTTTATTTTGGCTCACGGTTTGCAGAGCTTCCAGTCCATAGTTGGCTGGCTCCAAGGCAAAGCAATGTGGCAGAGGGGCATCACAGAGGAGAAGCAGCTCATGGAATGGCAGGCAGGAGGCAGAAAGTGATCAAGGGAGCAGGGAGGGAGAGAGACTTTCTGAGCCAGGCCTCCAGTGACCCACTTCCTCCCAGATTGTTGGCGCAAGACTCCTCTACTGGAACCTCCAACTTAATCTCCACTTTAATTCGCTGCAGCAGGACCGATGCAAAGATGTTGTCAACCTAAATGCACCATTGTCAAATTTATTTTTGCAGGTGATGCATTTTAACAAATGAGGAAAACAAGTATTGTCCTTAAAGATACAAAAGGCTGTTTAGTACCGATTGGACAGAACTTGTGCTAGCCTTGCCCTGGGGAGGCAGACCTTATGGTTAAAGGCTTCCAAGGACGCTCACTGTCCTGGGATTGTGAGGTGTAAGAAGGTCTGTGTGTGTATGGACAGTACCTTCAGCTATACATTGACCAGTGTACTAATCCACTGGTGAGCATCACACCCCCGTGACCCGTCATCTCCCCAAAGCCCCACCTGTGAGTGTGTGAGGCCTCGGAAAGCACATCTAGGTATAAATCGTTACTACTGGGATTACAGGCATATCCTCCTTTTTAACATTTAGCATGGCTCCACCCTTAGTTCCTCCCTGTTTTCTTCTTTCCTTGCCTGGTCTTTCACCACACTGACTTTTAGAGTCTTGTTTTGGAGACTATCCCATTAACTGAACTTGTCTGCTTTCCTGTGGCTTTTAGCAAGAATACTGCAGAGGTGACATTTTCCAGGCATAGCATCACAAGCACATGGTGGCCAGGCTTATTCAGGTATAATTTTCGGTAGTATAACTTTTCCTTTTTAGTGTGCAGGTGCATGCGTTTTGTATAAATGCATAGTTTCATAACTATGACTTTATCCAAGATGGACGATATTTCCACCATCCCCTGCCGTTCTCTCATGCTCCCTTTGTACTCAGTCCCTTGCACCACTCCTGGGAATCACAAGTCTGATTTCTGTCTCTACTTTTGCATTTTTATGAATATAAAATAAAGGGACTATAGCCTTTTGTCAGCTTTCTTCATTTCGCATAATGCTTTTGGAATTATCCAGGTTATTGCTAGCTATCCATTGCTTGTTGCTTTTGTTGGTGATTAACATTTTGTTATGTGTATATAGCAAAAGTTTACAAAAATTAACTGATTTTTTTCTGGTGTTAAGGTTTATTCATTAGCCAGTTAATGGGCATTGAATTAGTTCTGGGTTTTTCTTATTTATGAGAATGCTGCTGAAAACATTTATGTGGATTGTTTTGTTTGTTTTTTGAGACAAGGTTTTGTTACACCCATAGTGCAGGCTGGTCTTGAACTCATTATGTAACTATTCCCCTTCTAGGCATCATCCCAAAAAAGTTCAGGAGATCACACTACAGCAATCCATACACTGTTCTTAACAGCTAAATCTTGGAAGTAGCCTATACCTCCATCAGCAAATGAATGGATAAAGAAAGTATGGTATTTACGTACAATAGAGTACAGTTCTGCCATAAAGAGTGATAAATTTTAGTCATTTGAGGAAAATGGATGCACTTTTAGACCATAATTAAATGAAATCAGACACACAATCTAAAATTGCATCAAAATTTGCAATCTAAATTTGCTACAAAACCCCCAAAATATAAAGAACAAAATAAAAGACAACAGAAAATATGGAGATAGATCTTTTTCAAATGGGCCAGGGGCTGAGAGATGGAGGGGGAAGCAGGGGAAGGAAGGAGGTTGAGAAAAGAACTGAGATGTGCTACATACACTACCAAGTCCCCACAAGGAGTGTAATCATTATATACTGGAATTGCATAGAAATAAAAATTGAGGGGAAAAAGAGAAGGAAGAAATCTTAGCAACAGTGTAAAAAGTGTTTAGTTTATTGCTATTGATGATGTTTATTCATCAGTTTAGTTTATTGCTGCTCAAAAACCTCAAAACCCTAGCTGGGCGTGGTGCTGCACACCTATAATCCCAGCATTTGGGAGGCTGAGGCAGGAGGATCATTGCAAATTTGAGACCAGCCTGGGCTACAAAGTGAGCTTAAGGCCAGCCTGAACTGCATAGTGAGACCCTGTCCCAAACAAACAAACAAAACCTCAAGACCCTGATAAATATTTCGACTTCATTAAAGTATTTTCTGCAATTGGCCAATATCCAGGTCTTCCTATTGCCCATTGCTCTGTTCAGAGGGTGCCTGCAGGGCTCTATCCAATCCTGGGTCACCCTCTTCCTAAGAGAAACATGAGTTTAGAGGGAGGGCTCTTAGGAGAGTAACCAGGAGGGTGATGACTCTGAAAATCGCAGGGTATGAGACGGTGGTAGATATTAGGGCAGCTTCCCTTGGAGAACATTTTGAGATGAAATTATATGTGTCTTCAAATTGGGAAAGACCACCATGAAGAAAAGAGATTAACAGAGTTTTAAATAGCAGAACTAAAGCCAACTTCTGTAAGGTTTGGAGGTCACTCTCATGCAGGACAGAAAAACGCTTCCTCACAGAGCACGGAAGAAAGGGAGGGAATGAATGGCTTCAAGCTTGTGAGGTCCACGTTTTGTCAAATGTGACAACTTTCAGGGACATTAGAAATGAATGCCCTGCTTAAAGGGAGCCCCAGTGGGCTGCAAGGAGGTGCCCACTGAAGGATTCTGGGCTAGTGTTGTCACCAACGACCATATGGTTCTGTAATAGTTAGATTTCTCTAATCTTGGGAATGTCTCTCAGATGTGATTTCTATGCTATTCCTTGTGTGATTCTAAACTGTGCTTATCAAAGTCTGACCAGACACACAGAACTAGCTTTTGAGATCACCACATATGGTGGGCTCACCATGGGGCAAGGGCCGCCATGTTCAAATTAATTTTAAAAATACTACCTCCTGTGTTGTTTTGAGACGTTCACCAGCAATGATAACATAGCTGATGGTCTGCAAAGAAAGTTTCCACTTCAACTCAGCGTTTTCTAAACTCAGCTGCTAATAGAACCCTTTTAAAAAACACTAAGTATGTCTTTCTTCCAAGGGTCCTTGGTAATGCCCGCTTTCCTCATTTTTACCTCCTTCCTCTGGGGCGTCATTTAATGCTGCTTCTACAGGATCGTGCCCTCAAACGCAATTTCTACATCAACCACACGGTGGCTCTGCTGGTCTTAGAAAATGAAGCTCTCTGCCTTCTCTGGCCTGTGCCAGGGAGGGCCGGTAATACAGGAAGATTCGGAGCCTGCACCCCAGGGGGTAGTGAGGACACAGGAGAATTGGTTTATCTGTGCGCACGCCTTTAGCTAGAAATGTGGTCACCTGACCAAGATGGGTAATGTTTTCCAGAGACTGTTCTAAATCTTGGAATTTTCTGGTTGTCCTTTCCAATTTTTCACTTTGAGAGTTAGTTAGGGTTCATCAGTGGGCGGCTCCTCCAGGAGCAGCAAAGAGCAACATTGCCTGCAGTCTGGGAAAAGCCTCCTCGGAAGCCACTATTTTCAACAAAGTGCTTTCGCTTTCCTTTGAAGTCTCTGCGATGTGAAGCAGGAAGCTGGATTTTGGCACAGAACTCCTCTATCAGAACCTCAACTTAATCTCCTCTTTAATTAGCTGCAGCAGGACCGATACAAAGATGTCATCCTAACCTCACCATTGTCAAATTTATTTTTGCAGGTGATGCATTTTAATGAGTGGGGAAAATAAATATTGTCCTTAAAGATACAAAAGGCTTTTTACCACCAATTGGACAGAGCTTGCTCTAGCCGTGCCCTGGGGAGGCAGACCTCCTGGTTAAAGGCTTCCAAGGACGCTCACTGTCCTGGGATTGTCAAGTCTAAGTAGGTCTGTGTGTATTGACAGTAGATCCTAAACTAGGACCCTGGATTCCAGTGTGGGAGATCTTTTAAAACCCTCTCTCCCAGGAGGATGTGGACCCAGGCACCCTGTGTCCTGTTAAGCGGTCTCCTCAGTTTCCAAAGAGCTAGAGAGAGAGGGAGGCTCAGCCGCCGCATCACTGCGTGTCCCCCCCGGCTCCAGGAAGGCTTGGCCTGGACAAGAAGCTGCCAAGGCCTGGCAGGAAGCTCAGGGAGTGGGACTGAAGCCCCAGCTCCCTTGCTGCCTGAACTGAGAACTGTTGCCTCCCAGCAGGACCTGTTTGCTCCAGGAAGTTTTTGACCTCTTCCCCGTGGGCCTTTTTCAGTTTTTATTCGTAAAAATTTCAAACATACAACAACAGCACAGTGAACAACACATGTCCCCAGCACCAAGGTTCAACAGCTGCTAAAATTTTGCCCTATTTGCTTTACCTGTGTGCTCCCAGAACATGTTTTAAAGATGTTTTCTCTAAGAGTAGGGTTCAATTAACACCCTTGTGGTGTCTCTTTAGCCTCTTTTAATGTAGGAGAGTCCCCTAAAACAACACTGGCTTTCGGAAGGGACTGTATCAGTTGACTGGGTAACTGCTGGCTTCCTCTGACCACCTCCCGGAAGGCCAGTCCCAGTGCAGCCCGCAGGGCACATGCGGCCCTACAAGACTACAGGCTTTTAACCTGGTGTGTGATCTTTAATGATACTTTCCATGACTCGGTTGCATGGTTCCGGTCATGTTACTTTTCCCTCATTGCTGAGACAAAACACCAGGCGCCTTTGTTTCCCTGTCTTCACTGCCTTCTTTCACTTTAATCTCTCCCTTCCAAATTAATTCCTTCACTTTACCCCTGTTGTGGCGTCGTCTATAGTTTTGTTTGTTTGGAAGCTGTCCCAGAATCCATTTCTGCGTTTGCCTTTGACATATCTCAAGATTTGGACCCCTCTTTCTCAGCTAAGTGCATTTAAAGAAATCCTTGCTGGGGAGACCTAGACAAAGAAACCACCGAAGTACATGAGTAGAACTACGTGAATCATCTGTTTACAAACACAGAACGATTTCATTTTTTTTTTCCTCCTGGAAATTATTCTCAGAAGTGATTATTAAGGTAATACCCACGCCTATCCAAACCGGTGCTCCAGTGGGGCGGCCTGCAGCCTCTCCCAGATTGTCAGCAAGGATGCACAGACAGGCCAAGAGCTCCGTCCTTCAGCAAACATCATCAGCAGTGATGTCAGGCCCGTGCCTGTCCGCCACCGAGGCCTCGCCTTTGCCGCACCCCACTGTCCTGTCATTGGGAGCCGGATCTTGAAACGTAGAGGAATCAGCCCTTGCTCCATGGTCCTGGGTGCTTTGTGTCTGTGAGAAAAGATATCAGGCAAGACCCACAGGCAACCATATGGAAGTGTAGACAGTGCTTATCATAAAGCAGGTATAGAGAGATTTGCCCCATCAGGCAAGAAGGTGGGCAGCGTCGCAAAGACCTCAGAGCTCAGTGTGGGTCTGCATATCTTTGTATGCACCCAGGAATTCCTCCTGGAGTTTAGGAAACTATGGTTCTCAAGATGCTTATCAGTCAGTGTTTTTCTTTGAGGTTACTTTGAAACGTGGATATCAGAAATCAGGTCTCAGCTCAAGCAGTGGGGGTGTCTTGAGTGAATGTTCCTCTTTTTGTTGTCTTTGGGCATAGGCAAGGTACCCAGGAATACTGTGCATGTTGCCTTGGGAGCAGTCCCCATGGGGCCAGGTATGGGAAGGCGGCGTACAACATGTGACCTCGACAACCACTGTGTTCTCCGGGTTGTTGTGGGTCTGAGACCTAGAAAATTACCGTAAATGCATTACACACTGTTGGGCAAAAATGGAGGTAGTTGAGCTGCTCAGTAGAGGACGGGCTTTCTTGGGGTTAAAAACTTGAGAGGAGGTGGCCAGGAAACACCAGAGTGCAGTAGCGGCTGTCTTACACACTGAAGGGTTAATGTGGGGTTTAGAGGAGGAGGTGGTGACTATCTTGAGTTTGGGTTGTTTGTAGCCTTTGACCGCTGGGCTGTTGTGCTTACTGTGTTTGTCTTCTAGGACTCATCATTTTAACAAGGGCCAATCAATCTCAGTCATCTGGTAGGAATGGCGGTTCTGCCTCCCTCGGTCCTGACTCTTAAGAAGGGCCCATAAATCTTGAGGCTTGAACTAGTCCTGACCCCGCTGAGATGGCAGTTCTCCGACTGCCTCACACACCCAGACCCCTCATTTAGCCATAATGTATAGAAAAGGAAGTTTTCTTTATTTAGCTATCACTGATATAGCATGCTATTTTAGACTCCTTCTGTGTCCCTCGGGCTTGCTAATGTCTAACTACCTGCCTAACACTACTGAGCAAAGATTTTAAAAATGCCGAGGCCATTGGGTATGGTGGTGTATGCCTGTAATCCCAGCACTGGGAAGACTGAGGCAGGAGGATCCCTGTGAGTTTGCATTGTGACACCTTACCTCAAAAAAGCAAAAAACAAACAAATAAACAAGAAAATCTTGCAAGGTCATCCTATTCAGCTGGTGCCCAAGTCCTGGCGCAAACACAGCCCAAGGTGTTAAAACACAACATTAAGGCTCCCCTGTCCTCATTCCGGGCCTTTTCCCAATAGTTATCATGACTACGGAGGCAGAGACCAGTTCCCTGACTTCCCCATGGCTATCCCAGCCCCCAAACACTGTCTGTCACACTTGCTAGTGTCCCCAGGGCTTCTACATGGGGCGCCAAGGCTTCTAGAGATGTTTGCAAGGATTTGAGAGCGGCAAAGTGAAGACTTGACGTGAAGACTCCAAGGCGCTCCTCGCAGAGCTGTGTGCAGGTTTCAGGTCCAAGCGCCTAGGAATGCACCTCGAGGATTCAGGGAGCCGAGTTTATTTGTTATCAGGAGGCTTCCAGGGCTGCTTTTGGGAGCCATCCACATGCTTCCTCTTGGCTTCAGACACTGGCCCTTGACCTCCCATCGCCCCCAGGCACAGCCAGGCGTTTCCAACGCTTCTACAAGTGCGGCTTGGGCTTGTTTTCTGCCTGCAAAGCCCCACAGCCTGGGCCCCTTGGGGTCTTCTCTTGTTTTGAGGCTGGATGATACAGGTAGTTTGGCTCACAGCTACTCGAGTTGTTATTTTGCTGTACAAAATACCCTCGGGACAAAGAGTCGCAGGGGGCGACTGTTGGGACCCTCCTGTGCCTCAGGAGCTCTCTTCCAATAGCCCTGTCCTATGCTTAACCTCTTTAATCCACAGCACTGCATGTCTGACATCTACCAAGTGGGGAATTGCTACCCTATGATGGCACAGCTGTCCCAATGCCTTATTCATACAAGAGGGCAGCTGATCAGGAATTTGGGGTACAGAAGTTCCCTTTTCCCCTTTTCACCAGTCCACTGTCACCCTGTAGAGCTAACCTCTTTTCTGGGTTCAGCGAACACACACCTTTGCTACGTGTCTTCTCCAACTCTTTTTGCAGGAGACCAGGAACCTGCAAAGGATCCCCAGGGGACCCACCATCTAGTAAACGTTGGCGAGCTGGTCCTGTCACCCCACCAGTGACAACCCCCGGGCCTCAGGAGCATGTTTGCTTTACTGCAGGCAATGATAGAGAGTTTCAAAGAGCAAGAATCTGCCAAAAGCTTCTAGCCCGAGCACCTGCCCCATTTAGACCCTTTCCACGCCTCAGCAGTTACGCTTTTAAATGGATTCCTGGGAACCTGCTGTCTCGTGGGATGCTCCAGAGCGGCCCTGCAGCCAAGCACCTCCTATCTTGGGGTGCTCCTATCTTCCTCTGCCGCAAGGCGGTCTTCTGTGGCTGCAGTTCCAGCCTGCTCCACGGCCCTGTTCAAGGGCTGGGCCCTTATTACAGTGCAAACCTCCAGAAGACTCTGGCCTCAGACTTTTTCACACTCCTCTAGTAAGTCACAGTTCCACCCGAGGAAGATGAGGGAGGGCCACTTTTCTCATTTGGAAGGGGGACAAAGGACAAGCTGCTCGGGATGTCTGAGAGGAAGAGGAAGCTATAGGAGCACAACTGCCCCCCCCACCCCCGTAAACCTCCCTATAGCATAGCTGGCTCTTAGGCTAGTTAGGAAACAAGACCCAAGGAAGTCCTAGAGACACCTGCAACCAAGGGCCACTGTCTAAGAGAGGAAAGCCCAGGCTCGACTGGCAGGAGAGGTTTCCACCTCCTCCCTGTGGATAGCCAGTGAAGCATCCCCAAGAGCATGGTGACCGTAGCCCTCTTTGTCCTGCACTTACCCCACTTCTCTGCAGTGCAACGGGCCAGGAAAGCCCAGGGGAGTCTTTGAAAGTACTTAGCCTCACCGTGGGAAACTGGGCTACTGCAGGAAGAGGCTGGGACGTTGTTCGCCTGGCCCAGCATCCCTAGGAGTCCACAGCGTTATTTGCACTCTTTCACCTGACAAAACTGAGAAACTCAGACTTTAAGTAACGTGCTCCGTGCTCAAGTCGTATTGCTGCTTCTGTCTGGGACATTTCTGTCTCACTCTTCCAACCCTGGCCCACTTAGGCCACCCCTTCCAGCTTGTTCTCTCTCCCGCTTCCCCTTCTCAAACTTGAAGCCTTCCTACATCTTCTTTTCCCTTGAGGCTCAGTACCAAGGGGGAGGACAGATGGGTGTGGCCCAGAAGTCAGCCCCAGTGGGGTCTGAGTGCGCCCTCGTCTGCTCTGGCTTCCTCTCTCCTCTGCTTTGATCCATTTGTCTTTTATCACTGGCTTCTTTGCTTTCTCTCTTCCCTGGTTGCCCCCACAACCCACACCCCATCATCTCCCTAGCCCTGCCCCTCTCCCACCCAACTGTCCATTTCTACTTTTTTTTGCCGTTGTATCCCTTTGTGTCTCTCTGTTTCGTTTGCCTTCTTCCATTACAGGTTTCTCTGGAATGTCTTTCTCAGTTGAGCCTTTCTGAATATCTTCCTGCAATGTGTGTCTGGGTCTGGGTTTTGCCTTCTCTCAGAGGCGGGGAAATGCTGGAGGTCGAACCCAAGGCCTCCTGCGTGCTAGGCAGGCCTCCCACCCCTGAACCACACGCCCAGGCCTGTAGCCGCTTTCCTCTCCCTCCTGGGCAGGGGCTCAGAGGGCAGCAGGCACACCAGGATAGACCCACTCTGCAGCACGCCTTTGCCCCGGTCTCCAGTGCCCTTGCAGCTTGACACGGTGCTGCCTCTGCAGGGACTTTATTTCCTAAAATGCTCTACCTTCCCTCTGCTCACCCCACTCTTTCTTCACACTTGGCGTGACCTCTTCATGGAAGACACCCCTTACTTAAGGAGCCAGAGAAGGCTGTGGGCTGGTGAGGGCTTTGGTGCAGCTGCCTACAGAAGGGGACAGTCTGTTACATCTAAAACGCACTCCAGGGTTATTCTGCCCTCTGTTGTACTAAGGTACAAATAAAATAGCAAACCTCAGGACACCCTAGTGCTCTAAGAGCACGTGCTAGAGAATGCTGTGCATTTTTAGTCACCCCAGCCCCTTTCTTAGTGTTATACCTTTTTGTGGCCCAGACTGGCCCTGAGGACAACTTCCTGTGACCTCCAGTAACTGTCGCTGCTTACTACTCACGGCTGGGGGTACACTGGGCCACTCTCGGTGGTACACAGAACCTGGGTCATCAGCTTTCTCCTCTGCCACATTCTTCACGTGCTTCATCCCCTAAGTCCCAAGTGACTTAGATCCCTCCAGGGTGTTTTTTCTGGGACTTAGCAGCGGCAGGCAGGAAAGCTAGAGTCAAGGTACAAACCGCCATCCAGGGCGCACGCCCCCCCCATCCCTGTCCAAGCCACGTGTGTGGACGGAGCTTTTCCTCCTTTTCTGCTCAGCCTCCCTGGTTCCCACGTTATTTTAAAATTCCCATCCTCCCATCCATCCGTGATAACCCCCCAGTTCCTGATGTGTTGAAAGCATCTTTCCTAGTAAACACACAGATCTGAGTATTTCCCCTCCCTACCCCATCACAGAACTGAACACGCCCGCCCGTCTCCTCAGGCACTCCTGGCTGGCTGAGACAAGCCCAGGCTCAGACCTAACCAAACAGTTAATTTTTGTATAAACCTGAGCTATTTGTCTCCCAAAATTGAAGAATAAGTTTTAGAACAACAGAAGGAATTTAGGAGGGTGTTTATTAGAAATACTAAGAAAAAGCTTGGTGGATACCCAGCTCTTTCCTCAGCTCCAGAGGGGAAAGAGGTCTGATGTACTTTCTTCGTCCTGACCTTAGATAGATAGGCAGGAGGAGGGGGCTTGCGTCGAAGGAAATGTGTTAAAAAGAAACTAGTTATTTTGCATTTCTAATATTTCCAGTTCAAGTCTAGGTCCAGAGGTAGAGACTGTTTCCTAACTTACCATATCTTTTCCTGGGGAAAAAAACAAAAGTCTTTGTCTGCCTTTTTATTGGAGTGTTTCGTTTATCCTTCTTCCTGTGTTTACCTTGGCATCTCTAAGCTTAACCAGCTGCCTGACTTAGTTTTTAACAGTGGGCTATTTTCTTCAATCTGGCCTGCTCTACATTAGGCCTTGCCTGCTGACTACATTAGGCCTTGCCTGCCGACGCTTAATAACTGAATGTCTACGCTGAGAGGGAACTGCAAGGTCAAAGACCCTGCCCCTCTGGCTAGCAAAATGCTGCTTTGGCGGCTGGGGTGCCCCGTTCAGACTGGATGTATCCATCATCAAACTCCGTAGAGAAGGACAGCTGAGGAGAGAAAATGTAAAGAGGCTGTCTGTCCCCAGGCACCAGGGAGGAGCTGGGCCCATAGGAAGCAGGAGAGATGGCACTAGGCTGAGAGCCACCCTACCTGGAAGAGGGGTCTCAGTGCCAGTTCTGCTGGGGTTCTTGGTCCCAGCACTCACAGGAGAAGGGTAAAGAGGAGCTGCCCTTGGGGTCATGGCCTGGGAAGGAGGAGGTAGGGGTACAAGAGGGACATGTTCCTAGGATATTAGGGTGCTGTAAAACTTGGTTACTGCCTGCCCTTGTCAGTTTTATCAGCCCCAGTAGGGGATGCTGCCTTTCTGCATGGGGAGCTGTCAGGAGAAGGACAGCACGGGCCACCTCCCTTCCCAGGAGAGAGAGCACAGGACACATTCCTGAGCCTGGCTGTCAGAGGGGTTTGGGAAGATTCCTGGTCAGAGGCTTGACTTTTTAAACTCCTGCTTTAGTATAACGTATGTAAAATGTTAAAGACTTCACAAGTAGGTAAAGAAAAGAGCCATTCTGCCAGGCACGGTGGCACACACTTGTAATCCTAGCACTCAGGAGGCTGAGGCAAGAGGGTCACCAAGAGTTCAAGGCTAGTCTGGCCATATAGTGAACTTGAAGCCGGCCTAAACTGCATAATGAGACTCTGTCTCAACAAACAAACAAAACAAAAGTAAAACCTATTCACTAGCAAAACTTTCCTTCATCTAGGATATAAAATTCATGTTATTACAATGCGGAATTCAGGACGAGGTCAAATGGAGATTTTAAAGTACCAGAGGGACATTAAAAGGCAACTTTCTTAAACTAGCAGGCTGATAAAAATCTCAGTTTCAAATCATCAGCAGTATGACTGGAGCTTCTAATCACTAATATATGTTTCCAAAAGGAAGTACAAAAGGCAGATGACATAATGTCCCACGGTTGGTTATAAGTCTTTGTCACTGATTGCTAGGCAGAACTCACTCTTGCAGAAACAGCAACTGAACGAGGTTGCTATCATGCAGCCTGGACAAAGAATCCATCATTGTCTGAGACCAGGCAGAGGTGCCCTGGTGATCTCTCTCTGGGACTCAGAAGCAAGAGAAACCTTCCTGCCTGGCTGAGCTACACTTACCTGGCAGTTGGCACCAGAGTGTCAAAGCTTGTTAAGTTTGTAGCCTTCTAACCATGGGAACGGGCTGTGTCACCGGTCTCGTCTTTGAACAGTGTTAGAAATATGCTTAGGATTAGAAATATAAGTTTTAAATTTTTCTCTGCATTAAAATAGCGCCTACAATTCAGCACCAAGATATGATTGGATGAGTGAGCAGTTGGCAGCAACTGTACTCAACAGGAGAGAGAAAGGGCCACAGGGAAAGAGAAACACAGACCAACAAGGGCAGCAACACGCATCCTTACACCAAAGCCGAAGTTAGCCCAACCCCTGCAGATTCCTTCAAAGCTGAGAGTACACCCAGAGAGACGATTTCACAGAGATCATAGCCGTAGCAGTAAGGTTCACCAGGGCAGAATCCGAAGCTGTGGCAGGGAGGTGGAGAAACCCAGCTGGCTGGCCCCAGCTTCTATCCCAAGGCTCCTCTGCGGTCTTCTTCGCTGTGTGTGCGCCACTGGGCACAGGTGAGGCTGAGCCACCTCCCCCGCCTTGACCGTTGACCAGGCACCCAGCATGGGGTGGGTGGGGGAGATGTGGGGCCTCGGTGCCCACCCTTAACCTCCTGGATTTGTGGCCGGAGATGCTCAGTGTCAGCTGCAGGGAGGCGGTGTCTCCTGGCGTTCTCCTGGCGTCCACCAGAGCTATCGAAAACGTAAAGTCTTAACAGCGTATCTCCTTCATGGATGTGTGGCCCAGCCCGATCGTCACCACCCGAGCACTGCTCACTTGCATCCTTCTGACACCTCTCTAGAAACTCCGGCCATTGAGAGTTTTCTGAATTTTCTTAGCCACTATCTATCATATTCTGTATCTAGTGTATTATCACAGACCTTTTGGATTTCGTGCCTGATAATTTTTATCATGCATCTGCTCTATGAGATATGCTGGAACTCATGTTTCCTTGATTCTGACATCTCTCATGGCTTGGTGGGAAACAGGCAGAAGACATAAATTATCTGACACACAAGTTTATCACCTTCCTGTTAAACTCAGTAAGGGAAGAGTTTATCCCAGAGTTAGCTAGCAGTGCAGTGCAAGAGTCATTTAAGAGTTCTAATTATACAAACCACTTGCAAAAAAGGCCATCTTCTGTAGTAGCTGGTTTTGAACTTTCCTTTGAAGTATGGAACTAACTTGTACTCCTTAAGAACCAGTTTTAAATCCAGTTTGGAAATGGTCAGATTTATTACAGTTCCCAAACATTTGACCACAGTCTCCCTCTTCCTGGGACCTGGGCTGTGCCAAGCCCCGCCCCCTGCAAACAGATTTTCAGTTGGTGCCTCACGCTGGGAAATGTTGCTGACCATTTTCACCGGCAGTGGGTCCTTGAACTTCAGAGCCCTCTTCACCAACATCTTCAGCTGGTTTTCTTCACAGACCAGCTGCCCTTCCTCTTATTGGCAGCAAGAGTAATGCAGAAAGAAATGAGCCACAGATGACTTTGCCCATGTGAAATTCAAGGCCCAGCGGCATCAGCGGAGGCACACACTCAGAGTGAGCAAACATGGATTTAAAGTGACCACCGTGCTTATCTGGGGAAGTCCACGGACTGCTATTTGCGGAACGCAGTGCCCAGGAGCACAGTGAGTTGGGAAGCCGTCCAGTGTGCACCACCTTATCCCTCAGTCCTCTGCCAAAGGGTTGAGCAGCTGGGGACGGTTACTGTGAGCCCTAGGAGGAGCCTCTCTCTGCCTTGCCTTGGGTGCTCCAGCCCCTGTCAATCTCAGACCCCCTGGAAACTGAAAACATCTTCACAAATCCATTTACACTGTGGAAAATGCAGGGGATAAAAGAAAGGAAATGGAAAACATCAGTCAGCCACTGTCACCACCTCGCCCCCCACCCCCGGAATTTGGCCTTGGGGATATAAAGGTTTTATTTATTAAAGGAACCTAGGTTTTCCAGTGTATAGGTAGAGCCTGCCTTTTATTTTATTTTATATTTTTTTGGTACCAGGGATTGAACTCACAACCTTGTGCTTGCCAGGCAGGCACTTAAGACACTGAACTAAATCCCTAGCTTGCCTTTTAAAAGTGACTGAAGTGCTCAAAAGAACTAGCCATAGTGATTTTGTAATTCTGATCTAAGGAATATGGGGATATCTATTAATTAAACCTGTAATCAATGAGAAAAGCTTTTGAAGATGGACTTTATTAAACGCATGGGTTCAATTAGCTATAAACCCGAAGCCACACAAATGCGGGATGCCGCTGTTCCTGCGTGAACACCTCTGGGCCTGGAGGCCGCGTCCACACAAGAGGGAAGACAAGGAGAGAAAGTGCTGCTTGAGCAGCAGAGAAGATGTCAGGGGACCCCTAAGGGGCCAGGGCCAGGGCCAGGGATGCCCCAGCTGCCCCAGAGCAAGGGGCGTCTGCGGGGTGGGTGGGTGAGTGGGTGGCAAGGCTGGACAGCTTCCTGCTCAGCGAGGGACCCCCAAGGTGAGGGGCTGGGCTGTCTCCCTTCCCAGAGGACACCAGCACCGTCACCACGGTGCACGAGGCTCTGAGACCTGGCAACCAACTCAGACAACCACGCTGGAGGGGGGACAAGGTGGGCGGGAGCTCTGTGTGCTCCGGGGTGCACGTCCTGGGTGCAGTCTGGAGCTCTAGCGGGCCTCCCCATGCACAGCCCCCGTGGTGGGGGAGGGGAGCTGGATTTGGCCACTGGCCTTTGGCCTCACCCCTGCTGAGGCTCCTGAGACCCCAGGAACCCCTCGTGGGCCCTTGGAGAACTTGGCTACCTGCATCTACGCTCCTCCCCTAAACTGTGGGGTAGGGGCCCTCAGGCTGGGGCAAGTCGATCTGAGAGCTTTATAGGGCTGGGGACACCACACCCTGTACTCCCCAGGAAAGCTTGAACTGCAGCAGAACCAGTATAATTGGGGTGATAGTGGCTTGAGGAGGGCAGGATTGGTCTGCAAGGAGGAGTTAGGTCGAGCTGCTGCGGCCTTGTTAGAGGAGGCGACATACGCGGCCTTAGAGGGAACTGGATGAGTCCAAGCCCTGCCGTGGGAAGGGGGATGCAGTGAATATGAAGTGGGGCGAGGTCTGTAGTCACACCCACACACCCTGAGCTGGAGCCCCCAGTCCTGCAGAGACCTTCTCTTAAGTGCAAAGCCTGAGGATTTCTACAGAGCTCTAACAAGAGAGCTGCCATGTTTCCTGTCTTTTAGGTGAGCTCCCTAGGACTCTAGTCATCAGCACAGTGAAGCCTAGAGTTTTAGGGTCCCCCCAGCCCCTCCATGACCTAGCCAAGAAACCCAGGGGTGGCTGCCACCCAGAACACATCTGTTTCCCTTCTGTTCCTTTTTCTAGTAAAGCCTTATCATTCTTTCATGATCCAACCATGTATTTTTACTGTTCACTTTCCTAGACAGGAGAAAAAGTAATTACCCCCATGATTTTTAAAATGGGTTTGATTTCATAGTAAAGTGTATCGTAAGCGTCAAGGGATTAGTCAAAAGAATATTCTCCCCCGTAACTTCCCTCCCTGATGGGAGATCTCCCCGTGCTCTCTCCTTGGTGTTGGTTATACGTTTGGTTAGGTGTCCCAGCTACCCAAAGCTCTGAAGTTTGTGAGGGCCCCAAGGTGGAACCCTACAATACTAGACCGCACCTGGGGGTGGGACTCACTGGAGTTTCCGGGAGAGGGTGTGTTATTCTCCCCGGGGCACCAGCCGAGGTAAGGGAAAGCCCGAAGGACGTCTTCCTGTGAGTTCTGACCCTTCTCCACAGTCTCCTACCAATAGCCCTAGTGAACGAGGCTGGCCTGGTTCCTGTTTGTAGAAAAGATCGTTCTGGGGCAAAAGGCCCTCAGCTCCAGAAGAACAGGAGAACTCATGCTGACATGAAGCAGAGCAGCGGCCCCGGACTACGGCAGATGACCCCATGATGGACTAATGTCTAGCTTCCTCATCCCCTGCTGCCCCTTACAAGCTCCTTACTCTGTAAGACAGCTGCTGTCCTGGTGTTTCAGAGCCAGCAACCCCTCTCAGGTCTTCATCTCAGGAAACTCTGGCCTTGCTGCAAGTCTCTCCCCCTCTCTCCTTTTCATTTTGTGCACTAGGAAAGTGCGATAAATTCCTGGTCAAAAAAAAAAAAGCAGGAGGTGGCAGGGATGCCTGCAAGATCCCAGGGCGCATGGATTCTTCAGCCCATGGTAAACTAGGTTAAATGTGCACACGAATGGACACATCGCAGCGGAGAAGTCAAGAAGACTCACTGCAAGGAGCATGGGGCATCCCTGGATGGTCATTCTTGCCCTAAAGGGAAGGGAAGGGAAAGTACTTCTTCCGCTCTCTTGACTTAGTCCGCTTTAAGTGGCCCTGGAAGATACGAGTTGTACGGCAGGTGTCATTTTAAGGGCTGTTACTAATTGGGGACTCAATCTTGGTGGAGACTGAGGACCCTTCAGGGGCTGTAGTCCAGCACCTGGCATCGGAGCAGCAGCAGTCCTGTTTAGGGGTGATAAGGTGGTATTCACTGTAGCATGGCAGTTGCTATGCCCACGGCTGCGCTGTGGTCCCCTTAGAGGCCGTGTAGTTTCACACCTTGACATTCTGGGAAGGGGACGTCATCTTCGGTGATTTGCTCCCTTTATCTCTTAGCTCTCCCTCCTTGTCAGCATCATTAAACGTGCCGAGGTTAGCCTGTGCTGTTTGTCCCCATGCTCTAGGACCCTGTTCTCTCTGCTGCTAGACTATGTGGGAAAGAGCCCTGCTTTCCAGCAGGATCCCGGGGTCAAATGTAGATAGACCCAGGATCACCCTTCCCTCCACCGGTGGGAGACTCTGAGGAGACCAAAAACCTCACGAACCCAGGTTCAAACCGGTAAGAGGGAGCTCCCTGGGGCTTTGTGCAAGGTTGGATGATCAGAAAGTGGGACAGACAAGAAGTGTGGCCGGAGTGGTAAGAAGGGACTGTGCTCCAGCTTTCGGTTGCTAGTTAGCAGTCACTTGGAATAGAAGCTGGGGCTATTGCTTGTGCCAGATTTCAGAGTCCCTGTCATTCTCCGCGGTCTGAGAGGCCACGGGCCCTTGAAAGGGTCAGTTTCTAGGTTGGTGGTAGTGGGAAAGCTTCTGGGGATAACTCTGAGGAAGCCAGAATAAGTTAGAGGTAAGGGGAAAAGGAAGTTAATTATTCTCTTTATGCCTTTGTGAGTGGTCAAATGATATTCTTCCTAGCTAGCATCACTTCTCTTTCACATAATCTTAGGTCTGTCTGATCTTTGCCATAAAGAAAAAAACAGATGAGGCAGAAAAGGGATGAGAAAGGAGATTAAGCAAAGGAGAAACCCAATTAGATTGTAGGGAGAAAATAAAAAATGGCAGAGTAATTAGGCTACCGCAACTGAGGTAGAGTGAGTAGGAAATAAGATGGTTTTGAAAAACAAGGAAATATAAATGAACACTGGGGGGAGGGCAGAGGGAGAGAAAGTGGTGGCAGAATTTTAACAAAAGCCAGGGACAAAACTTCTTTCCTTCTACTTTCTTCCTGTCTTCCTTACAAACTGTCTGCTATGTGCCAGGTACCAGTTAGTTGCCAAGAGAACAACATGAACAAAACTCCCTCTCTGCTCTGTCAGACTGCATGCACAGCGCGGAGATGGGTGGCAGCGGGGCATGGATGAAGGGTGTGTTTCTCGAGATGGTTTTTCTGTGCATAGATAAGGAGAGGGCTGAGGCATGGAGACTCCCTGATGTGTATTTCTGCAGTTCCCTTCCTCTCCGGCTAAATGTGGACTCGGAGCCTCCCTGAGGCTTCTCTGGTGGTTCCTGGGGTGGTGCTACAAGCACCGGGCTGTAGTGAGTCAGGCTGGAAAGCTTCGGGGCGGTGCCACACCCAAAGCCACAGGGGGAAGGGTAATTTCACCCCATTTCCTCCAGTGCCCTCAGAGCTACTTTGGCAAATCACCCAATAGCATCTCAGCTTGGGCTCTTTTGCCCCTTAGGCTGTGAGGAAAAGGAAGTCATGAGAAATTTTGAAAACGCACTGACAAAAAAAGCAGCAGCACTCTCATCCCCAATGGCAAAGGGGAAAATAGAAAATTTCCCTGGTTGGGGGGTGGGAATTGTCACTTAACCTATTGATTACCAAACTGCAGGGCCTGGTGACCATAGAGATACTCTTTGTAGGAGGAGTGACTGTTACAGGGTCTTTGCCCAGCTGGGGCGTACCACAGCCTCCTAGGTTCTCAGTCCTTGATGGTGATCCTCCCTGGGAAAGATGCTATTGTGCAGCTTTTAAAGGAAAGCCTCTAGCACGGGTAGACAATTCCCAGAACTCGAGCCTCCTGACGAGTTGTGATTTGCTAGGGTTTTTTTAAAATTTTATTTTAAAGGGGGTAAAATTAAACACAACAAAACAGAACAGAATGGGACATAAGAAAGCATAAATTTCAAAGCCAGACAACCAGATATGACTATCTGTCATATTGTCTCCTGTTTTCTTCCAAACGGTTGTCCATATCTTTGCATATGGGGAGCTCATACTAAATAACATAGCCAATCTTGAGAAATTTTGGCTATCATGAGAAATTTTGAAAATGCACTGACAAAAAGCAGCAGCCAATCTTTTCACAAGCCTATCTTTTCACAAGATGTGTACTTCACTGGCTCACACTTGCTAAGGGTGTGGGGACACGGGACAGGGGTCAGGACGACGACATGAGATGTTCGATTCTTAGGCCGAAAGCCAGGCAGGCTCATGGCCGCCCCCCAGAGAGGGGAGGAGCTCCTTGTTCTCCCGGCACCCGGAGTCAACTGCACGGTGCAGGTCCCGACGCACCAGGGTTTCTCTCCTTCATGGGCCAGGGTCTTTCTCCTTCGGGCTGGCGGAAGTCTGCCACACTCACAGCCGCCCCCCAGAGAAGGGAGGAGCTCCTTGTTCTCCTGGCACCCCCAGTCAATCGCATGGTGCAGGTCCCGACGCACCAGGGTCTATCCCCTGCAGGTCCCCTAAAGTCCGCCATACTCACCTGCTATTTCTTTCTGATGAACTGACCATTACATTTCCAAATTTTTTGAAATGGCCAACAGACCACAGAAAGAATTCTCTTTAGGCTCCTGTTTGAAACCAGCAGCTACAGCGAGCTGCTGGCCTTGCTTCAGGGCCATGTGATTTGCTAGGTCTGCGGGTGTAGATCCGACACTGGAGAATAGCTGTGAGTTTCCACGATCGGGGAACTGAGGTTAGATTAGATTGGGCCCAGGAACGCTTTCCTACATGGTCAGAGGCATTTGCTCTTGTTGATGCCAGCTAGGAGGGGCTTCAGGTTGCCTGGCCAGAGTCCAAAAGCAGCTGGAACTAAGGTCCTGACCGGAGAGATACTCTGTCCATAAAAAACAAAGTGAGGGAAAGGACACTGGCTCTGCTGCTCTCATTTGACCAGAAGTTTTGAAAACTGTTTAGACGCATGGTTCTATAATAAGGGGCAGTGCTGGCCTTGTTAAGAAACTGCATCATTGTGTTTTTTCTCTTTTCCAGTGCCATTAGACCTCCATAGAATGGCCACAGTCTACAGGCAGGGTTTAATTTCTGCCCATCTAGCCCAGCTCCACCATCTAAGAAGCAAAATCATAAAATCGCGGTGCGTTCCTGTCTTTGTTCCTTTGACCAGTCAAGGGAAGAGTTCTGGGTGATCAAGAATACAGCTCAATATGCCCTGGAGATCCCCAAATCTCTGGCATATGGGGTGCTACGGGAGTTTTCACCCCGCCTTCTCCTTCTGCAGATGGGTTTTTTTTTTTTTTTGGTATTTAAAAGATTTAATACAAGGGAAAAAGGTACTGTATACTGGTACCAATTCTTAAAACAAATTATGAAGCACAATTTATATAATTTCAAAAGTTATTAACATTATTGCTCAATACCACAGTTGCATGGAACAAGTTCTTGACACACATTAGAACTTGTGTAATTGCAGGCTTATAAAAAACAAAAACTTACAGAGGTCATTCAAAATTTTAAAAGTTTAAAAATGCATGGAGATATGTACAACCAAAAGGGGAAAAAAAATGTATGTGTCCATGTATATTTAAAAGCAATAAGCTAATGTGACTCAGACTTGTGTGTCAGTCTCAAAGCATATATAAACAGACTGCAAGTGAATGGGTAGATAAACACAGAACTAAACGTCCTCTATTGCTTAGTAATAATCACTGTGAAGTATCAATAGGGTAGTGAATACCAGCTTACTGTTAATTCTAGAACTTTTCTTTCTTTCCAAAATTCTTTAGAAACATATTCATTCTGGAACTGTGTTAGATTGGGAGAAATAGTTTTCTTAGAAATTTTTAAAAGAAGTTACTTCCATACTTTTGTATATAAGATTTGATGAATAGTAAAAATAACCCAAGTAGGGCCATTATTATTATCTTGATAAAAAATATACAGATTGTAAAGCTACTATATTTTGTGATCCTGAGCTCTACTAACCATTAGATGCATGCATACCATTCACTGATTTATCTAGTCTAATAAAAATAATCCTGCCTTAATACCTGCAGACAGAAGTATTTTTAAAATTTTTGATAGGTCTTTATAATGTTAACAGATATATCTGCTGTAAACAAAGCATTATGAATTGTATGAGAAAGGACATGTTGGGTTCCAAAAGGCTATTAAAGAAAAATTATTATTTTAAATTATTATTTAATTACTAGAAAGAAGAAAAATAATACGGAGTGTGTTTGCTAGGACAGATAAGTAAAGCCTTACAAAGGTGTTTTCCTTGCTTTTTTTTTTTTTTTGGTTCCGGGGATTGAACTCATGACCTGGTACTTATGTCGCTGTGATAAATCCCTACCCCCCACCCCCTTTTTTGTACTAGGGATTGAATTTATGACCTCTCACTTGTCAGGCAGGCTCTTAGGCTACCGAGCTAAATCTCAGGCCCAAAGGTGTTTTTCTATATTAAGGAATTTATAAATAAAGGGCTCTATGTACCTTGGTGATAAAATAAAAAAGACTGGCCACTTTTCCTTTCTTTCTTTTTTTAAAATTGGTACTGGGGCCAGGGATTTAGCTCAGTGGCATAAGTGCCTGGCTTGCAAGTGTGAAGTCATGAGTTCAATCCCTGGTACAAAAAAAATAAATAAAATAAAATAAAATAAAACAAAACAAAACAAAACAAAACAGGTACTGGGGATTGAACTCATGATCTCAAGCTTACCCAGGCAGATTCTTGTGCCGCTGAGCTGTATCCCCAGCTAGGCTGGCCACTTTCTATGCTAAGTTCAAATGTATTTTTTGAGAATGCAAAAAAGTAATTCTTCAAAATCAGACTACATAACAGAAAAGAGCATAATAACTTAAGTATTAAACATCTGTACGAAATAACTTGCAAAGTTTGATAAGTAGGCACACATAGAACATGTACTTATTTTTTTTAAAAAACCACATAATTCTGTAGAACTGATGTTATGTCACCGCAGGAGAGCAGCAAGCAAGGCACCCTTGGCAAGAGAACATACTTGGAAAGTCTCTATAAATAAAGTAAATGCTAATCTGGTTGAAAAATCGGTGTCTTTGGTAAAAATTCTATGAGGATGACATATTCCATCACGTTATTCATTTCACATTTCCTTCTGCTCAGTCTGCAGTGCAAGCACGGCTTGTGGTGTAACCTACTAACTTCTCAGTCCATCTTGGCGTTCTTTTCCTGAGCCAAATAACTGGCCACATACTGCAACCTAAGAGCAGCAGCCACAAAGGCAGCCACGAAGTAGCCAGCGTCCATGCGCAGGAAGGTTCTTCTTCAGACGACTATCAACTCTGTGGATGCTGGCTTTAAATTCTTCAGGAGCCACTTTTCCAGTTAATGAAGAAGGAAATTCTCATTCAAATGTGTTGCTCAATCCAAGTACATTGACGTGAGCCGAGCCACTGACCACCACTGGTCCGGCCAGGCCAGTACACGAGCAGCTGCTCCTCTAGGGCCTGCTCGCCCCTCATGCTCCTCCTCCTCTTCTTAGATCTCGAAATCCACCATCCTGCACCGCAGCCCCTGCCCAGGCCCTGACTCCCAGGGCTGGCACTGGGCACTGGCTTGGCGACGCCACAGGGTTCGCTCTTGCCTGGCTCGGCTGCCCGGCTCCTTCGGCTCCGGCTCCTGAGGCTCTGGGATCCGGCTGGCCAGTGCCACTACCATAGGCAATGACAGCAACACACCATCAACCTCTGCCCAGGAGCCTGTACCTCCACCAGTGCCGCAGACGCTGCAGCGACCACAGCAACACCCGAGCCACCCGCTGTGGGAGCAGCCGGCTAGGGAGGGCACCCGAGACTTCTGCAGATGGTTATGCAAGTTTGAAAATTTCTTGACATCTTAACCCCTTATGAAGTTGGAAGTCTGTGT
>PVJX010015684.1:0-42021 GCA_004027295.1 Dolichotis patagonum
GGGCCTAGCAGCCCCAAAGAGTCGCGCCGAGATGCAGGTCTGCGCAGACTTTTGATCCAAACAGCCCAGGCCACTCTACAGGTCCGAGAGTTTCGGGTCCCAAAGAGCCCTTCTGTTCTTTCTAATAAACCAATCACTCAGTGATTCCCAACTGCTTGCTGTTTTGTCCTGTCCTTCTGTGCAGCTAAAGAACAAGCATCCAATGAAAATTCTTATAATACTTTGACTCAAAAGAAAATTACATACTGAAGTACTAGCCCTTCAGATTAAACTGTTAAAGTTCAGTAAGTAATACAACTCAGGGTCTGATTCAGACTGAGACAGTGATCAATACCATAAGGAAAAGAAACATTAAGAGAGCAATTACCCTATGTTATCTTGAAATACAGAAATCCTAAAACTTTGAAGGAACGACAACCTTCTGAAAAGGTAGACTTTCAACTCTACCATTCCACGTAACAATGGGAAATTCCCATGGACTTTCAGAAACAAAACTTTCCATTTCTAGGTGACTCTAGGCTGTTATATTCTTTACCACAAATCCATTAACTTTCCCATCAGTTTTCAGTCAAACAAAAGTTTTCTGACAGCTTATATCTCAAGTATCACTTAAGACTACTTGTGTCTCGGCCTATCTTCTTCCTTTGACTCTTTTGCCTGTGAGGGTGTTTTGTTGCTTACCAGTCCAATACAAGGTAATCAAAATTTCCATTTTTATTAATTTTTCTAAGATAATAGGACAAGAAATATAGAAACCATTTTATCAAGTTCATTCAATATGAGCATTGACTGATTGAAGTGACACTTACTTGAGCGACACTTGAGATGGTACATGAACAAATGGGCTGCCCGAGTGACATTCAGGGTAAACTGCAAAGTGACTAATGCCATTCCAGTGAAATAGCTGAGATAATAACTACTTTATAAATGGGGTACCTCTATTAAAAATGAATAAATAACCTCTTTATGGAACATTCAGGAGAATAATCCTTCGGCTATAATTTAATGATTACACAGACTGATTGCCCACAAAGAGCATCTTGCGTCTGTTCCAGACAGCCTCTGTGTCATAAAATCTGATAGGCCACAGGTGAAACATGATGAGAGTCTGAGCCCTTCTGGTCTGTAATAACTTAGCAAGTGCTCTTACCAAAACTATCCACGACCCACTGAGGAAAGGAGGCTTCTTAACTTCAAACCTCCAGAAATGTCCTATTACCCTGCATACCTACTTTTGTAATTCTCATGAATATTTTAAAATTGTGCTTTAAAATTGAGCTTAAATGCAGCTTCCAGACACAAAATCACTCAAATCTTTTTCCCATCCAGGGAGACTTATTTTAAAAATTTGTCAATGACAATAAACCTGTAAATTCAAATCCTAGCCCTGGACCTGTCCTTTTACCTGCACTTCCTGCAACCCCAAGGAAGTGACAATATTGGTGCGCAACTTGAAACACATAGATGGCTTGCCTTGTAATGTGACAGACAGTAGGAAAATACATCCTTGGTCATCCATTTTGAAGACACCCCATTCAACGTACCCAGCTCTAGCTCACAACGGAACTCTGTTCTCTGAGTCCATCCTGAAATCTCTGTCTAATAAATCCTTCCCACACCTCAGACTGACACATTCTAAAAATTCTTTTTCACAGTGGGGAGTCAGTGAACCTACAAACATACTCAACAAGAGTGGGATAGATGCCTTATTTTAGAGGACATCAGACCCAGCCCAGTGACAGTTACTACTTTTATGAGATCTGTGTCACTAACAAGATGGTGATTTTTGCTTTCCTACCTTGAATCTCAAAGCCATCACATTGTCAATCCCAGGACAGCTGTTTACTTCTAACTGGAGAGTTCTGTTCTGTCTCTGTAGTTTACTCTTTCATGCAAATTCAAAGTATCTATTCCTACTGGGGAAATCAACAATCTATAAGAATTTTGTTCCAACAGCTTACAAAACACCATCTTATTTTCAAAATTAATTAATTATAGTGATTCAGACACAGCCAAATCACTCAAGATTCTGCTTTTAAATAATATGATCTGATTCATTATATGAATCAAGAGTCTTGCAGAATTAGTTCTATTTGCTGAAAGCATTACATATGAAGGACACAAGTTTGAAATGATTATATTTACTTTTGTCATATCATATGCACCAGCTAGGACATGAGAAAATGCAAAATGGAAAGACCATTTCAAAGATTAGAAGACATTTGTAACATTCCAGAGCTAATCAATCATCAGCAACCAACTTAAAAGATTCCTTGATGTCATAAAAGAGGATGTCAAAACATAAGGTGAATGTTTAAATTTTTAAAAATTTATTATAGTATAACATGTTAATATTAATCTCCCTCATGAAACACCCTATAGAACATGCTTATCCCACTGTTCTTACTACTTTATGAAACAGTTCTTAGAATATTTTCTTGAATGTCCTTATGAGGTGTGATAAATATGGTGAGTATTGCTACCAAGTGCCATTCAAAAGTCAGGCTCATAAAAATATTACAGCATGTCCTTGTCCACTTTACTCAATGCATGTGGCACTGTGATATTTCTGGTTCTTGCCCGAAGTCAAAATGACCATAAATGTACATGTCTTAAATCAATTCAGGACATCAAGGCAGCCATGACAGCAAAATTAATGACACTCATGAAGGAGAACTTCCAGAAATGCTTCAGAAAATGTACAGAACAATGGGATAAGTATATTTGAAGGGAAAAAGCAGGATTTTGAGAGCAATTAATGTGATGTGTGTATTGCTGTAATAATTTTTAAAAATTATTTATGTTGTTTTTGATTAAATACAGCAGAAATTTCATCTATCGTTTTTCTGAAATGGCTTCCTGTTTAAATGATTCAGTGAAGGCTATGGGAGTCCTTGGCCTGACAGTCTCATCGAAAAGTACCTTTCCTCTCTGGAAAACATGCTTGCTCTGGACTCATCATTGTCATCAACATTTCTATTTGTGCCATAGAGACGAACTTTGGGTTTTTTCCTTTTTTGAGACATGGTAACTCCGGATCTATATGTAGTCTCCTGATCACTCACATTATTCAGACATTATTCTCAGCTGAAAAAATACCTAGGACATTTTCTGCTTCTAGAATGACTTCTTACAAAATCATTTTTTCATCCATCCATATTTCTATCATTATCTCACTCAACTCCATTCCCTACTACCCTCAGAGGAGAGATAGCCCTGTAACTGTACTCTCTTACTCAGAAGTTTTCCTTACCTTGTTTGAACTCCTTGAAACCCATTTAAAAAACAAGAATTTATAACTGGTTGTGAAGAATTCTATTTAGGAACTCAATCAGTAATCTCTCACACCAGATATGCAATCACAAGCTATTCTAACTTGATCAAATGTAATACTTTTCCAGAAGCTGATTCTGTACTGTTAATGAAATTGCAGTACTTACTTAAAATCTGGATACAAGAGTACTTTTTGTAGTGATAAATGATCTTGATATGATTTTTGAGGCAACATGGCTTTTAACATCCACTGTATATGATTATAAATATGTGCTTACCAATGTCTATTTTCTGTTTAGCTAAGAGCTTCCTGCTTTTGGCAAATGGGCTACTCTGACAATAGCAAAGAAACTTGAGTTTGCTTTCCACTTAGTGAATATTGAAATATTTATTTTGTGATAGGGTATCCATTTTGCTGGAACCATAATGAAGAAACTTTTAGGGCCTTGTCATACAAAAATTTGATGTCCTCAATTTCCAGTGAAAATAGACTAAGTGGCAAACTAAACTGAAACTTGTAAAAGTATCACAAAAATGTAAATTGTCATGCTTGAAGACTCTCTTGATTTTCATGGGTGTTAGGTAGCATTTAAGCAGTAACATCCAGTCTATTCTCAAGCACTTTGGTCATTGGAAGTTCCATGCATCTCAATAGTTCACATCCTATTACTGATTCTTGCTATTTAAGGCCTCAATGAGACCAAATACAATTCAGGGCAATTTAACCAAACTTATAAACAGCAGATCAGGGGCATTTCCCAATGTTAAATCATCAAAATCTCTACTTGACTTTCAGTCAAGGGACTGTGTATACATGAATTGGTGCCAGTGTAAAACTTCTCTTGAATAATTTCCTTGAAAGTACTGCTCCAAAGTTATGTTTATGACAAGCACTGCAGCCAAACTCAAGGGAATTAACTTTCAGACTCCTATTTCTCATTTTAAAAGATATCACACATCTACTTCCTAGGCTTCCATGCCAATGGCAGCTTTCATCTCAGCATCTCATAGAATTCTCCAGAAAAAGTACCACGGTAGAGACAGATAAACCTGCAGACTGTTACAAGTGCATGGTTTCTACCTACGATTTTCAAATCAGGACCTTTGATGAGCCAGGAACTATTAACTGCTCTACCCTTTATTGTGACTTTATAAAATTTGATTTTATTATTCTTTAACTTCACATGTACAAGTTTGTATCTTTTATCATATTTACAGAACTGCATAATGATTATAGTGAGACAGAAACAGAGACCACCTTGAGACCCCTTTCTCTCTTCAAGGTCTCAACCCTGAGCACCACCTGATAGGTGATGCTATGTCCTTACTTTGTTCCACCTTTTAACCACAAGATTATTGCACTTTCTGTACCTTGCTGCACACCCCTCCTTTTCCTATACCAGCAACACCCTGATGTAATAAGCAAACAGCTTCACTGTATCCTGCTATCTTAACCCACAGTCAGCCATGGCTAACCAGATGTTCAAAGTTATTAAAAAATCACTTTGAGTAACACCCTTTGTTTTGTTTCTATGCCTTAGCTTGCTTCCCTTTTCCCACCAAGCAGCCTATAAAAGGCATGCATACCCCTTGCTTGGGGGCTTAGAATTTGGAGTTCTTGACTTCTCTGGGCCATCTGGTTTAATCAAACATGTTTCCCTCCACTTCTCTAGGATGCTTCTCAGGTTCCCATGTCACTGATATATCTAAAAGTAACAATAGTATGGTTTGTAGAATATTTTTAGTACTTGAGAAAGGAATTTTGTATCCATTATTAGTCATTCATCTTACTTCATAACCCATACAACCTTCCCTGAAGCCTATGAACCACTGTCTATATAGATTTATATAAATTTCTATCTATATAGACTTTCTGTCTCCATAGATTTGTTCTGAAAATTTTGTGTAAATAGAATCATACAGCGTATGTTGTTTTGTGACTAGTCTCTTTCACTTAGCATACTTTGAATATTGTCCATGTTCTAGCAAGTATGGATACTTTTGCTAAATAATATTTCATTATTTGAATATTCCATATGGTGCTTATCTATCCATTAGTCAATGGAAATTTAGTGTTTTCCAATCTTGAATTACTATGAATCATTTTATTGTGAACACATACTTAATACAGAAATTTTGGTGTGCATATGATCTTATTTATCTAGGGTAGAGTTGCTGGGTCAAATGTTATGTAAAGCAGTTAAGTCATTTTGCGTTTTCACCAGCAGTGTATAAAGGTTTTGATTTCTCCATATTCTCACCAAGCACTTATGATTTGTCTTTTAATTTTTTGCAGCCATTCTAGTGGTTAAGAATTGGTATTTTGGAGCCTTCCCTGCTATGAGCCTGCCAGCCACCTTCAGGACTAGTAGCCAGTATGGATGGGGAGAACCATCCAGCCAAATCCCTGTGCACCTGCTGCCACTAGGGGAGTCTCAGAGAAGTCACATAGCCATATGTGTCCAGAGAATCCCAGCCTGCAACCCATTGCCTTCCTCAGGAATCTGGGTTAACAGAAACTAAGTTTCCTGGCCCATTCCTCTGCACCACTGACAAGCGGGTAACACAGGAAATGCCTGGGATCCCACAACCAGTTCATCCAAAGGAGCCCAGGAAGACGTCAAGATGACAGAGCAAAATGAAATCTCAGGTCTCTAATCCACACAGAATAGGTCTGGGAGACAGAGATGTGGAAAAGGTTGGAGGTTGCACACCTGAAATGTCTGACAGGATAGCAACTGAAGTAAAGAAACAACTTCATAAGACTATAAAAGTAACCAGATAAGAAATCATATCTTGGGAGGGGGTGCTGGTAAACCGAGCAATCAGCCAGCTGCCCTGGTAAGTGGCTGTGGTCTGGCAAGCTGCAGCCACCCCAAGGTGAGAAGCAGCAGCGTCTCCTGAGATATGTGCCATGCTGGAACTTAGGGCACTGGGAAACCGAGCAACCAGCCAACCACCCTAGTCAGTGTCTGTGAATCTACTGGTGCATGGGCAAAGATTCAAACACTCCCCCCCACCATTAGCAAGTGGGAGCCAGAGATCTGAGCATGTCTTGGGAAGTTTACCATATGTAATATAGCAAATAAGGGGGATTTCCTTCTACCATCTCTTTGAAGGCAAATATTTTTAGCACTGTTTTGCTTTGTTCTGATTAATGGTATTGCTCTATTCAATATTATATTTTGATAAGTTCTACATTATTCTGCTTTTCCTTTGATTTTGCTATACCTGATTGAAAGAACAACTATTGTGAAGATAATGAGATATACTATGGTACCTATTACCGTCATCCCAGTAACCTGCTCTGAAGTTCTGTGCCAATTTCACTACACTGTCTCAATTGGCTTTATTCCATCCTGTTCTGTTGTATTTTTACTACCTTCAAATTAATAAAGAAACAAAAAGAAAGAAATAATATCTTGGACAAAAGAAGAAATGACAAACATAATGAAAACCTTGCTGAGTATGTCTAAAGAAGACATAGGTAAGAAAGAGGCAGCATAGGAAAATGAAAGAAACTTTGAACAAATAATATAGGAAGTGCAATGCATGAAACAGATTCAAAGAGATTTCCAGGAAATTAAAAACTCCATCAAAAGCTGGCAAAACCACATGAAAGAGACTGAAAAGAGATTTTCAGATCTTAAAGACAAGATTGCAGCTAACAATCATGAAATGAAATATCTTTTAAAAATAACAAAGGAATCAGGAAATAAGAATTCAATGGTGGTGAAATGATACAAAGAAAAATAATTTAAGATTGATAGGAGTGAAAAATCAGAGGGTCAATGCAAATGAGATAAAAAGACTATTTACTGAAGTAATAGCAGAAAACATTCCAAGCATGGGAAAAGAACCTGACACATAGTGAGGCACTTTGAACTCCAACTAGCCATAACAAAAATAAACCTATACCCAGACATAATAATCATGATCTCAGAAATTCAGCACAAAAACAGAATATTAAAGGCTGTAAGAGAAAAGAAACAGATCACCTATAAAGAAAAACCCATTGGAATCATGGTAGATTTCTAAGCACAATCAAGTCAAGAAGAACTTGGAGTGAAGTATCTCAAGTCCTGAAGGAGAATGACTTCCAATCTAGATTGATGTATTTTGCAAAACTATATTTCAAAATTAATGGAGAAATAAGATACTTCCATGGTAAAGAACAACTGATGGAATTCATGATCACCACACCAACCCTACACAGAGGGCTGAAGGACATTCTAGAGAGATAAAGATGATCATGGTGTCAAGAACAGAAGCAGAGGGGGATCACCAAGCAGGGCAGGAAAATCAATGAAAGAGAAAAGCAGGGGGCCAACAGCAGAAGGATAGCATGGCAGAGATGAGCCAGTGCATATCAGTCATAACCATTAATGTAGATGGTCTCAATTCACCAATAAAAAGAAAGATGGACAGAGTGGATCAGGAGACAGGATTATCAATACGCTGTACACAAAAACACATCTGACTCAAAAGGAAATTCATGGACTCAAGGTTGGAGAAAAGACAATGCTTCATCTAATAAGGACCCAGAAAAAAAGCAAGGGGTAACTTGTCCATCAACTGCAGAATAGATAAGAAAGATACAGTGTTTTCATGCAATGGGAAGCTACTTAGCTATAAAGAAGGATAATCTCAAGGCTCTTGTAGGTAAATGAATGCAACTTGAGGTCATGCTCATGGTTGAAAAGTTTCTGACTCACATAAGTGAACACTGTGTTGTCTCCCTAGTAAAAAATACTTAAGGAATGAGTAGGATGGAAAATGTATAATAGATATTGTGAAAGTGAAAAGGGAGAAAACTAAAAGGGTAATGTGGTAGCCATTGTAAATGTCCTATCATCTTGTTTTGAAGTTTGGTATCATTTTCATTGTTTTGCTCTGTTTGGCTCTATTGGTTTGTTTTGATTCTATTATGTTTGACGGTATGGGCAACTATTTTGAAGATAACAACATATGTTAACCATTGTTGATTTTCTATTATCTGGAAGTCCTGTATCACCTTCATTATTTTATTTTGATTGTTTGTATCCTGTTTTAAATTTGTTTGGTTTTATTCTCTTTAAAATTAAAATAAAAGAATTGGTATCTTGATTGGACATGGTAGTACAGGCCTGTAATCCTAGCACTCAGAAGGCTGATAAAGGACAATAGCCAAGAGGTCAAGGTCAGTCACTATGGGCTACATAGTAGGTCAAGGCCTGCCTGAACTACATAGAGAGTCCCTGTTTCAAAAAAAGAAGAATTGATATCTTATTGTGGTCTGGAGTTACACTTTGCTGACAACCATTGATACTAACTTCATGTGCCTATCTGTTCATCTTTGAACAAATATCTTCTAAAAACTTCTGTCTTCTTTAAAGTTATTTGCATTTCTCATAAGTTGTAAGAATTTTTTATATGTTCTCGAAAAAAAAGCCCCTTTTCATGTACACCAATCCTATAGTATACGAGCTGTTTTTAAATTTCTAGATGGTTCCATTTGAAACATAAAAGTTTTTAATTTTTATCATCAATTTTTCTATGTTTCCTTGTGCTGCTTCTGCTTTTGGTATTGTTCTTAAGAAACTATGACCCAACTCAATATTAGTTACTCTAATATTTTCTTTCCAGAATTTTATAGTGTTAGCTATTCCATCTATGTTTCCAGTATATTTTCAGGTACATTTAAGTATTATATGAACTAAGTGTCCTAGTGTGCTCCTTTGCATGAATCATACTGGTATCCTCACTCAACCAATTGAACATGAATCTGCAAATATATTTATGGCCTCCAATTTTATTTTTCTAATCTACATGTCTATCCTTAAACAAGGACCCTAGTATATTAATGAGTTTATATTAAAATAAAGCTGAATTTGAGTATGGAAAGAAAAAGAGGGCTTAAAGGAAGATGAATGTTTTATCTTAGATGATGAACTCAAATGGCCCAATGCCAAGAGTATCATAACATTTCTGTAAGTAATGTCAGACAATGATCCTTGGCTAGCCCAGGATTTTCACAGCCTGTGGATTCTAGTGTAAAGCAATGGTTGCTCTGACACTATTAGTTTGTTCCATACCCAGCTAAAACATGACTGAAATTATGATTAAAATTGTACCATAAGTGAAGACTATTCATGCTGCAGAAATTGGAATTCTGAGGTCCTCAGAAAGTAGATCACAAATAGCTTAGTAAAATTAATATAGAATGTTTCTGGTCAATATAAATATGGAAATGCTTAATACTGCTTTAAAAATCATCTCTCTAGAAACCATATGCTCACCTGCACCTGTTATCTTAACAGGGATTGAACTAAAACATCCACAGGGCCCTTTCCATCTCTGACATTGTAGAATTTTAGAAACCATTATCCTGAGAATTAGACACAACTATGGGAGCAGAATACCTAGGCTCTGGGCTCAAATCTTCTACCAAGAAACTAGTTACAGTATTTTATTGTAGACAACTATGTTAGGTAGAAATATTATAAGCTGTCATACAGGGCTAGACCCTTGAGGGGGCCAATGGAGAAGATGAGAATACATTAGAACTGAGACTGGAGGCATATTTAAAGATTAAAGTTACAATGGTCAGATATACATACTTCTCTAAGGGATAAACAAAGTTTGAGATTATTGGAGATTTGTCATATATATAAACCATTATCTTTTGAGATTTGAGATTTGTCATATATATAAACTTTTGAGATTTGTCATATATATAAACTTTTGAGATTTGTCATATATATAAACCATTATCTCATTAGGAGTGAGCCATCCTCTACCACCCACTAAGACTAAGATTTCTAAAACTAAGATTAAAACTATTAAGACTAAAGATAAGCCTAACACTATAGATTAGTAGTCAAGGTTAACGATGTCATCCATATACCCTTGCTACTATTCAGTCAATTTTAACCAATCAGCTATTCTTGTAATTTTATTGGTTGATTATAGGTTTGACCCACACTTTAACCACTTGTGATTTCACTCTATAAAACTTTCTTAGAGAATAGGTTTGTTGCAACTCACTCAACACCTTGTGTCTCTCAGGAGCTAGCCCTGTTCCCCACTCCCATTCTCAAATATATTATCCTCTGTTAATCTCTATTGTTTTTCAGAATTCATTCTTCAACTTCAGGGAACATAAACTCAAAGTATGTGACATTTAGCAGGTTGGGAGTTATATTTTTCACTATATCATTTTGAGCTAATAACCTGTTTTTAATGGAATGCAGTTCTCTTGTCTGTAAAACGCACACTAAGAGTTAGAAATAATCATATTTGAATTCTTTTTGACTAAAAAATACTGAGATTGACGTGGACACTTAGGCCCATACATAGAGAGCAATAGGACTGTAGTTGGCACAGATGAAGACTTTCTAAGGGACACAGCAGAGTGCTTCTAGGTTCAGCTCACTCTGGTTCAGGAGAGTGAAAGGAGCAACTTTCTCTAATTCAGATGGTCAATGAGGTCAGCTTGATATCATAAGAATATTTTCTTTTTAAGCAAAGGCTACAAATGTGAGGCTTTTTGTTTGAGAGTAACTCTATCCACACAATGTCCGGGCAGGTATGGGTGGCTGAGGTGGTGGTAGCTTCTCTTTCTCCAACTTGATAAAATAAAAGTATATCTTTGGGGCTAGGGGTTTAGCTCAGAGGCACAAGTGCCTGCCTCACAAGCAAGAGATCATGAGTTTGATCCCCAGTACCCAAGAAGAGAAAAAAGAAAAGGAAAGAAAAGAAAAGCTTATCTTCTACCATCTTCATAATTCTTACCAAGATGAACTTTCCCAGGGTATGGAAATCTGTGGGGCACTAAATAAAGGCCCATTTTGAAGTACTAATATTGACATCAGGAAAGTAAATAACTAATGACTTAGAAATCAATTTTTGGCATTACAGGCAGTTTTTAGTTTGTTTTCCATAAAGCTGAAGGGCAGCTCAGTCTCAGCTGTCAATAAAAAGATCACTAACAATGATTTTTTTATGATAAATCACAGTGATATTTTGCATGTTGCTTAGAAGTAATTCTAAGAATTGAGTGCCATAGCTGTGACAAATCTTGAATACGGTTTATGGTTCTTAACATTGAAAACAATAAAAATAACAGGCAGAATTAGAATTAATGTTGAATCCTGAAGTGATATTCACTCAAAAGTACATAACCTATTTGGAATAAGAGCCTATCCATCTCATTAAGAAATATGTTTACACAAAAATTTATTTTTTAGTCAGTATAAGTTTTTCAAAAATTTCTACATATTTCCTCTTTAGATCAATATAAAAGGTAGTAATACTAATGATAACTAACAGAAGAGAGCTCATGCTTACAGCATTAGGTTCACATGCAATAAAAAGCTACATATCAATTTATGTATAGTATTTTGATGCAGAAGAGAATAATAGGGCTATCAAGTAGTTTCATGCATAAAATATATTACATTAGAATAAAATTATGTGTGAGAAGTAGAATGGAAATTTACAAAGAGAAAAATGAACTGAAATAAAATTTCCAACTTTTAAAGAACTCATGTGTCTTTATACTAAATATACCCAGTATTAAATTTCTAAAGTATTTTGATTCCTCAAATATAAAGTATTAGTTGAATATGAAAATATTAATATTTATCACACATTAGAAATTATCTCCTTTACAGTTTAGTGAATGAAATGGGGATGACTATGCCTACCAGCTTCCCATTGTAAGTCAGAGAAGGTTAACACTAGCCATCCATACAAACTAGGTGACACTCTCCTCTTGGAACAGAGCAGCTTCTCAATAAATACTAGATTGACTGATTGATTCATTGATAAATCTTACCAAGTGCTTCAGAGAGATGCAGTTCTTAACTTAATCAACAATTGCAATACTCAATAGCTGCAACCAAAAATTATGTTACCAGCTAAGTAGTTCTTGTCTTTATTCTGTATTGAATCCTGACACAAGGGAGACCCACCCCATATAAAAGGCAATAATTCATAAAATATAATACAAAGAAGCCTCAAAACTTTCTGTGGAACCAAACTTAGCAAATGATACTCAGCCAAGCTATGGATATGTTTGGTATAGCTATGGATACTTAAGCAACACAGGTATTTTCTTCTGGGGAACCTGGAATAAAAAACATTAATCTTTCAAAACAAACCTTAGAAACTGATAGTGGGATCAAAATGTTGGGATGAGAATATTTATGTTTTTCTGGATTTTCCACCTAAACCGTGACTCCTCTCTTTAAATAGAGAAGTAACTGCAGAAAAGATGCAATGAATTCTTGGCTTAGCATCTTTTCCTTGCAAGCCAGACTTCTGGTTTGCTGCTGTCTAGCTATGTGTTTTGGGATAGATTATTGTGAGGAGAGACTGGCTAGGCAGAGTAGCCTGGGGGCTCTAATGTCAATCATTTTTGCTACAGATCTAAGTCATAGACTCCAATACAGCTTTCTGAGCAATAGAGACTACAATTTGCTCTGGACTATCTGCCTTTGTTGTCTTTCAGTTTGAAAGTGAAAGAGAACTCCTAAAATCTCTGAATAAAACCCAACTGTTGAATTAAATTAAGGTGCATACATGGTCAGGTGTGAGGGCACATTCCTATAATTCCAGCATCATGAGACTGAAGAAGGAGGATCACAAATGCAAGCCTTCCCTGAGCAATTCAGTGATTTAGAAACACCTGGAAAGTGGGATACAGTTCAGTAAGGTTTTGAGTTGAATCCTCAGTAATGAAAATATAATAATACATGTGGCTGTGTCTTAGCTATTTTTCTCATCACTGAGACAAAATACTCAACACCCAAAGTTAAACAGGAAGAATTTACTTAGCTCACAGTTTGTAGAAGTTTCAGTTCATAATTGGCTGGCTCCAAGGTGGCACATGGCAAAGAGGCAATAGTTCATGGCAGTGGAAAACCACAAAAGCAACAAGAGGAAGGGATTGAAGACAGCACAAGCTCCTTCTGTTCCTTATATTAGAGGCAGGCTCCCCAATTTAAGGCAGGTGTAGCACTCACACCCATAATCCCATCACTGAACCATGAATCAATGACAAATTCTAGATTCAGACACTGCCCAAAAGATCACCGCCATGACTGCATGAGGCTTTGATGAGACAACCAGACACAAACAATTCTATTTTGCCCCAGTACCCCAAAGAGTTATACATGTCACTTTATGCAAAAGAAATTTAGTCTATCTCTAAGAGTTATCAAAGTTCTAACAGTTTCAGCATTACTGAAAAATCCAATTCTACATTTGATGAGTATTTGTGTGGTTTCCAAGATTTAGCCATTACAAATTGTGCTACTATACACAGGTATGCACATATATTGCTGTGGCATGACATTTTCAGTTTTTCTGGGAACATAACCAGAAGGGGAATAGTTGGATTGAATGGGACTTCCAGTCCTAGTTTTCTGAGGAATTGCCACACTGATTTCCACAGTGGTTGCCCTCTCACAAGCTGTGGAGAAGTGTTTCTTTTTTTCCCACAATCCAACAAACATTTATTATCAGTTGATTTCTTGATGGCAGCTATTCTTTCTGGAGTGAGATGGAATCTCAATGTTGTCTTAATTTGCATTCCTTGAATGACCAGTGATGTTGTACATGTCTTCATGTATTTATTTGCCATTTGTATTTCTTCATCTGAGAAGTGCATCTTAATCTCAGATGCCCATTTTCAGATTGGGTCTTTGAATTTGGAGAGCCTGATGTTTTCTGGTTCTTTATCTGTTTTAGATATAAGTCCTCTGTCTGAGGGACAGCTAGCTAAAATTCTTTCCCATTGTGAGGGCTTTCTTTTCACTTTGTTGATTTCTTTTCAAGTACAAAAATATTTTAATAAAATGAGATCTCAGTTTTTGATTCTTTGAAGTACTTTCCATGCGGGTATGCATTTTGTTCATGAACTCTTTGCCTAGTACTAAGCTATAAAAAGAATAATCTTGAAGCTTTTATAGGTAAACGGAGGCAACTTGAGATCATACTTATAAGTGAAATAAATCATACTTATAAGTGAAATAAATCAAATTCCCATTGAAAGTCTCATTTTTTCTCCCTAGCATAAAAAAACAATAAAAAAATAAAAGGCAGAAAGAGTAATAAGATCCAAAATTTACAATAGATATTATAATAATGAAAGAGAAAGAACAACTGGGATAGGGGAAAGGAGGAAAAGAAGAAAGATTATATGTGTGTTGGTAAATATACATAAATGTATATATGTATTTGTATGCAAGATAGATTACTATACTACCAAACTCTGTGAGTTCATCAGAAGGAACAGTTTGTGTTGTCATTGTTTGATTATTTTTGTGCCTCAATCTTGTAACCTGAACAATTGCTTCTGGGATAACAATATGCAATATGTTAACTATTGTTGATTTCCTGCTCTTTTTTGAAACTCTGTATTATTTCTACCTTTTAAAAAATCTTTCTTTCTTTTTAAAATTAAAAAAAATAAACTTTCAAAATAAGATAATAGGAGGGTAACAATGTTAATACATTATGAATTGTTATCCTTAAATTAGTGACTCAGAGTATAAGATACCAGCATTTAATTGTCCAAACAATATTAGCACAAATGTTTCTTTACAATGAACTAAGAGAAATTAGTAAAATAATTATCTTATCCTTTATATATGTTTTTCCTTTTCCCTTCCTCTTTTTCTCCATTCCTCCATCCCAGTTTCTCTTTCCTTTTGAAGTTTCTTCCCATTTTACAATATCTATTGTACATTTTGAATCTTATTTACTCTTTTAATTTCTCACAATATGGAGAAAATACAATGCTTACACATGTGTGTCTGGTTTATTTCACTTAAGAGTATGGTCTTGAGTGGCACCCATTTACCTATAAAAGTCTCCAGTTTATCCTTCTTTATTACTGAGTAATACTCCATTGTATAAAAAGACCATATCTTTTTTTATCCATTCCTCGGTTGATGGGCATTTGGGTTGTTTCCAAGACCTAGCTATTACAAATTGTGCTGCTATAAACATGGGTGTATGTATATCACTGTGGTATGATGTTTTTAATTCTTCTGAGAAGATACCCAGAAAGGGACTATGTATAAATGGGACCTCCAATACTAGTTTTTTTTGAGAAATCTTCACTCTGATTTCCACAGTGGTTGCACCAGTCTACAATCACACCAGTTGCGGAGAAGTGTTCTTTTTTCCCCTCAGCCCCTCCAACATTTGCTATTGGTTGATTTCTTCGTAATAGCCATTCTTTCTGCAGTGAGATGGAATGTCAGTGTTGTTTTAGTTTGCATCTCTCAAATGACCTGTGATGTTGAACATATTTTCATGTATTTATTTGTTGTTTGTTTTCCTTCATCTGAGAAGTGTGTATTCAATCAAAGTTGTCCATTTTTGGATTGAGTCTTCAAATTTGGAAGGTCTGATTTTTTTGAGTTCTTTATATGTTCTCAATAGTAATCCTTTGTCTGAGGAATAGCTGGCAAACATTTTTACCCACACAGTGGATAGTCTATTCACTCTGTTGGTGGCTTCTCTTACTGTGCATCAGCTCTTAAATAAGATGAGGCCCCAGTTTTTCATTCTCTGTGATAGTTCTTGTGTAATTAGGATTTTATGCAGAAAATCTTTACCTACACCAATGTCCTTCAAGAGTTTTACTTATTTTATCTTTTAGAAGATTTAATACTTCCATTTTAATATTTAGATCTTTGATCCATTTCAAATTTATTTTAATGCATGGTGAAAATTAGGGGTTAAATTTTAATCTTCAGCATTGTAGAGCCAGCTTTCCCAGCAACATTTATTCAAAGGGCAATCTTTCTTTCAGAGAATTTTTTTCACATCTTTGTCAAAAATAAGGTGGTTTAGCATATCTGGAGTTGTTTCTGCATCTTCTACTCTGTTCCATTTATCTCTGGGTCTTTTCTTCATTTGTTTGTTTGTGTTTTGCTAGTACCATACTATTTTTATCACAGTAACTTTATGGTATAATTTTAAGTCAGGGATTGTGATGCCTCCTGCCTTGTCTTTGCTATCCTAGTTCTCTTCTGTTTCCTAATGAATTTTAGGGTCATTTTATCTAATTATGTGAGATATGTTGTTGGATTTTTTTGGAATTGCATTACTTATATATAAAAGTTTTGGAAGTATGGTCATTTTCATATTTGTTCTTCCTACCCAAGAGTAAGGGATATTTGTCCATATTCTGATGTCCTCTTCAATCTCCATTTTCAGAGTACTGTAGTTTTCAATGTAGGTGTCTTTTACATCTTTCATTAGATTGATTCCTAGGTATTTCATTTTTTTAGATGCTATTCTTTCCCTAATTTATTTCTCAGTGAGTCTGTTATTTATGTACAAGAAGACTATTGATTTTTGAGTGTTGATTTTTTTTCCAGCTAAGCTACTCAATTTACTTATTAAATCTAGCAGCTTTTCAGTGGAGTTTCTGGGGTCTTCTATGGAAAGTATCATGTCAATTACAAATAATGATAATTTATCTTCCTTTATTATTATTATTCCTTTTTATTTCTTTCTCTGGTCTAGTCCTAATTAAAGTTTCCAGGGCTATGTTGAATAATAGTGGAGAGAGTGGACAGACATCTTTGTGTTGTTTCTGATTCTAGAGAGAAAGCTTTCAGTTTTTGTTCATTTAGTATGATGTTAGTTCTAACCCCACAACTCTTACATTCTGCATTCACCTAAAACCAGTGCCACATGGTTGATGACAAGGTCTGCTGATAGCAGCAGCAGTAGTCAGGCTTCTTTCTTCCTTAGTTGTAAGGGTTGAGCTACTGGGCAGCTGAGAATTCTGAACTCAACTCTGAAGTATAAATTCTCTAGGCCCTTACAATTCTGCAAATGGTGTTCTACAACTTCTCAAGCAGTCTTTTATTTTTGCAATTTTAAATTGCAAACAGTGGAGTCCTGCTGCTTCCAGAGATGCCTTTAGGCTATTTTTCTATTCTCCTGTTCCTTCTCAGAACTCAAAATTTACTCTATCTTTGCAACTCACAGCTTTACTAGAGCTTCCTTTCTGGCCAAACTTGCAAATTTTAAATCATCCTGATGGGCTTTTTGCTCTCGATTTGCAACATAAATCTGGCTAAAATCCCTCAACAGTAGCCCTGCCACCATCTCAACATTCAAATGCCTTGAAATTTCTTCTACAAGATTAGTTAGTCCACTTCCCTTAATTCTTAGTCTCAACCAAAGCCTCTAGACAGGAGCAAAATGCAGACATATTTTCTACCAAGCCATAACACACATCACCTGGAGTCTAACAACCAGTATAGTCCTTCTTCCTATCAGAAACCTCCTGAGCCTGGTATTTATCAGTAAGATTTCTATTGCCTTCTGATCTTCTGAGCTCTAACCACAATCTCCCATACAGAACAGTCTGAGGTGTTCAAGCTCTCCTTTTTCAACCAGAATTTCCAAGCTTTTCCTAACTCTTCCCCTAAGCCATTGCCAAAAGTTCCAGAACCATATGGTCAGGTATACCCAAAGCAATGACCCAAACTTCTGGTACCAAACTGTCTTAGTTACTTTTCTCATAGCTGAGTTAAAATACCTAACACCCAAAGTTAAAGGAGGAAAGATATGGTGGATTGTTAGCTGGTAGTCAACGTGCAATACTAGTTGAACTGAATCATCGTGGTACTGAGTATAAATGCCCACCCAAGGATTATTGCCTAGATAAAAAGGAGAGCTGGAGAGGAAGAGTTGAGTGTGTTATTGATTCTCCTGTTGCTATGATTCTCCTAGAGGAGCTTGTCGACCTTCTCCCTTGATATGAACTTGGCTGTTGTCATTGTCAGAGGAGCTCAGGACCTTGTTATCACTGAGAATGGCGGCAGTTCACTTTGAGGGAGCTCTGGTTCCTACTTTGAGCATTGCTTCATAGCTCCAGAGCAGAAAATGATGTACTGTTCAGTCTCCAGGGGAAGTTTGTCATGCTGGCTTCCTGATAGGAACTTGGCTGTTCTTGTCATCATAGGAGCTTGGGACCTAGTTGTCACTGAGTTACTTTTCCCTTTTCAGTTCCCCTGAAAAGTTACTGTGTTACTTTTCAGGTGATCTCTGGTTATTACTTTGAGCACTGTTTCCTAGCTCTAGTGCAGAACTTTTAACATACTGGCACAGATCTTTCATCCTGCTGGCACAGATTTTCTAGCTTTCACTGCTGACCTTTGGGTCTTCCCAATGCAGATCCATGAAACAGACTTGCATTAGTCATTGTGGTGGGCTCTATGCCTGACTCATGGGAGGCTTTATCATGGGCTCTAGGTCTGCAGCTGGACCCCTGTGGGATGTTGCCATGAGATCCAGGCCCTCAGCTGGACCCTTTGGTCCTAGGTCATAGATAATTTCCTGCAGTCTTTCTTTTGTATTTGACTCTTGGGTGACTGTCATAAAATAATACCATAAATTATGTGCCCTGAATTTTCTTATTCTTCTTGCAAACCCTGACTACAACAAAAGGTTTATTTTGCTCACAGTTTTTAGAGATTTAAGTCCATAATCAGCAGGGTGGCACATGGCAGAGAGGCAATAGTTTGCAATGGAGGAAGACAGCAAAAGCAACAAGTGAGGGCAAAAGGGGAAACCAACCTCTTTCTGCTCCTTTTTATCTTATTGAGACTTCTGGGATTAGGTGGCAATACAATCAGTCTTGAAGTCCTCTGGGCTGGAAAACCCAGCACCCTTAATCCCAGCACTGTACTTTGAAGCAGTCACAAACTCTAGATTCAGCTACTTCCACAAAAGCCTGCCCCCCCATGACTGCATGAAGCTTTGGGGGGCATCTAGACACACATCAAAATAGGCTTATCCAAACATAATTGTCAGAAATTGTAGAAGATGCAAGCATCATCATAGTCTCAGTAAAGAAAGTTAAACAAGATTAGAGGGTAATGAGTGACCATTGCCTAAGCAGAGTCTAAACTAGTCCATACGATAAATACTGAAAATGACTGCACAATTATCTACGTTACCCTTGCTGACAGCTGGCCAACTCCTAGACATGTGGAATAGGACCACTAACTGTTAGCTGACTACAAATACATTAGTGAAAACAACTGACACTACACTGTGTAGAGATAAATCATGTCAGTACAGCTTCCCCCAAGTTGCTGATCCACAGAATAATAGGCAAATGTACAAGTGGTTTATTGTTCTAAGTCACTAAATTTCAAAAATGGTTTGTTATATAGAAAGAGCTAATTGTCTTAGTGGTGGAAAGTCCATGTAAATAAAGCAGAAAGTGCTGGGCATATAGCTTAGTGACACAGCACCTGCCTGGCAAGTGCAAGGTCCTTAGTGCGATTCCCAATACAAAAAAAAAAAAAAGGCAGAAAATGTTCCTGCTCTTGGAGAATCACCATCATTCATTGTGGCTAAGAACAATTGTAAAATAACAAACAAAATATCATGTATGGTATGACAGAAAATGGAATAACAGCAACATGATAGTGAGTGCCTACAAAACTGCATACGAGAGGAAGGTCAACAGAGACACTTCTGAAGAAATAATACTTAAACTGAGATCTGAAATTCACAAGGGAGCTAGATGCAATGGCAGATTAGTGTTTTCCAGGCTGGATTGTTTGAGTAATGGTGTTAGATAGGGACAAGATTTCTGGAAAAATTGGAATGACTTCTAGGAGAGTACACAACAATGGCTTCCTGCCAAATTTTAGTTTTTAAATCTGAAAATGCATGGTACAATCAGTTTACTAGAGCAAAAGAGGAGAGGACTAGGAATGTCACAATTCTTATGGATTATGATACACATTTTCCAAAAGGAGTTCCCAAGATTTTTGCTCAAAGTTTGAACATTTGCCGCTAGGACTCGGGGAATTTTCCATGTGACAAGTGTTTTCCCATCCATAGAATAAACTTCAAATGTGTATGTGACAAGGGCCCAAAAATGCTCTGAAAGGACAGCAAGATGGATGGTATGGAGACTGTGCAAGACTCCTTGGACCAGCATACATTTTCTCAGAATGCTGAGTTTACTTCTGACTGTTGGAGGTAGACTACAGTGCCCACCTCTGGGCTGGAAAACTTTCTGGAACCCTATACAGTTTTTAGCAGATAACCATTACTTCTGCAGTGAGAGGCACATGGCAGAGTAGGATAGTTGCTTGAATGCTGATATCATCTTTGCTTATGATTCTTATTAATTTGTACATCCTAGAAAAGTTAGACTAGACAATAAAAACATCAGCATAGCACTCTATCTTCATCATTACTTTGAGGTTATTTTTACCTAATATTTAAAAGTTAAATTTGCATTACATTAAAAAGCTAATATTGTATTTAACATTCTTAGTAATCATAGAGAAAGCTCTTGCAAAATATAGTTTTTTCAAAGTAAGTGTTTGCTGTCTGAATAAGCATATGGGTACAAACTAGGCACATACTCTAATCTTACTAAGAAATCTTAAAAATTGCCTTAGGGTTTTAGCTAAGATACATCACCAAATGGAATTCATAAAATTAAAAACATGAGAAAAGACAAAACATATTTCTTCTTGACCTTGGTTTTCACAGATCTGAGGGAGGACTCAGGGAAGCAGTGTCAGTTGTTAATAGGATCAGTGCAGAGATGTGTAGAAGCTGCTGGAGACCCACAGCCACTGAGCAGCGAAGCTGCCACCATGTGCAGGCCTCCTGCCTGGAGAACCAGCCCTCTCCTTAAGGCCCCGACCCACCACCGTGAGCCAGAAAGCTCTCCAATCCTGACACTTAAGCCGGGGGATAAAAGGAAGAAAAATCAACACATGAATATCTAAAAACAAATAGGTTTTTCCAAGGGTGACAGTTGCCTGTGGTCATGACAGTGGTTTTCCAGGTCAAGATATTGCTTTAAAAAAAAAAAAAAAAGCAAGCCTCCTGTTTTCTTGCCATTGATAAGTCAAGCTTGCTTGGGACTGAGTTTTTAATGAGCACATTTGCAGTTTTTATACCCATGCTTATCCGGTTTATTCTGCCTATGGAATGGAGCCAGTCACCCAGCTGGATGCCCCGGGTGAACACCAAAGACTCCCAGTCCTTGGAATCTTTTTCTTTGCAGAGTATACGAAAATCTTTTCTAAGCAGAAAGCATCAGCATGTGCTAAGGATTCTCCCCATTTCCTTTGTGCAGCAGTCCTAGCAGGAATGCAAATAAAACCACAGGCCACATTGGGAAGACCTGCAATTAGCACAAGGGACCTGACTTCCCTGCAAAGATAGAAACTCCTCAAAGGCCCTGGCAGCTGTCCATCATGGCATTTTCCAAAGGTGCTGACAATCTCCCACTCCAAGTCCTGCAGAGTCTTGCACAAAGGAGGTGCTCAGCTGTTACTCTATTGATCAGGATAAAGGAAGAGGCCTGCACCAGGGTAGTGATTTAGAGACTAGATAACCTCTCAGAGGGTGATGGGAAGAGGCAGTGCTGGAGGATTCTCTAGGCAGGAATGAGGGGCTATCATCACATACAGCTGGGGATTTTATAGCCAGAGAAATGAACCAGGAAATTTCTTCAGAGAACCATTTTTTCAGCTGCAAAATGGAAATAATACTATATGTGGGATTTGGGGGGCAAAACAATGGCTAAAAAACTGTCTTGTACATCTTCAGCACTCATTGGATATTATTTGTAATTTACCAATGACTAACACAGGCTCAGAAAGTTGAATTGAATTTTCAAGTGTCACCCTACCAAGTGGTGGTGTCTAAGTAGAAAACAGATCTATTCTTGAGCATAGTACATTTTCCACTAAAGTTTGCTCCCTCTGTCTAGCTTTTACAACTGGACACAGGAAAGTAACCATTTAAATTTCTCCAGTTCTCAGGAAGATGGTTCGCCCAGATGCTCTCAGATGAGAGGATATGAAAGCAGGTCCAACACAAACAGAGTCAAGTACATGTTCAAGTTTGAACAAATGGACTCATGGGCTCCACCATTCCCTACTGTAGGAGCTCAAGAAAATGGCTAACATCTCTAGGTCCTTTAGATATTTTTATGTGAAATATAGGTGATCATAATAGCATCAACTTAGTGTTATGAATATCAAATGATAAGATCTACATAAAACACTTAGCACAGCACCTGCTTTGTAGGAATCACTTGCTACCTTCCAAGCTATGATGCCCAACATATTCCAGCTGTACAGTGTGGCTGTAATGAACTCAACTCATTAGGGGGAGACCAAAAGTTTGGTTTGGGATTAATCCCTTTCCTTCACCCAAGGCATACACACATAATTATTCTTGTTTTAATAAAGTCTGTCTACCCAGTACCAGTACACATCACCCTCATTTTCTTTTATAAAAGGCAATAAAGACAACTTTAGTGTCTCAGCAGGCCTGGCACAGTTTCAGTAACAGGCCAAGGGCAGAGAGGTCATGAGCAAGAGGCCATGACAGGTACTCACCTGGAACCGTGGAAACACTGAGGGTCATAGGAAGAGTTCAAAAAAAAAAAGCAACTCCATACCCTTACACCCACACATACACACACCTAGGACTCAAGAGTTTGGGCTGAGAATGCAAAGAATTACTTGAACTAAGAGGTGAAAATGGGATTTTAAAACAAGCTTGACAATGTTCTCACAGCTTCCATGCTGTTTCCCATCTGCCTTTTACAGTAGCACTTCTCAAAAATATAGTTTATATTTGCAGAATTTCATTTTCATTTCCCAGACATCCCTCAATCCATTCCAGTCTAGCATGTACACCCATTACTCCAAAAAATAGCTTTCGATGAGGACACCACTGCACGTGTGCCACTAAGTTCCGTTTCTTTGGTCTCTGCTTTCTTCGGTGGTACAATACCCTTCAATTGACTATTCCTCCTTCCTAAAGATTTTTTTCCTCTGTTTCCCATACATCTGGTGTTCTGAATTATCTCATACTTTTTGAGTGCATGTGAGGCTCCTTTGGAAATCTTTCCATCTGCATGACTATTAAATATCTGAGGTCCTCAAGTTTCCATTCTGAACCTTCTTCTTTTACCTCTATTTTCTCTCCATGTAATCTTCCTGCCTTCTCTGTGCCAATAACCTTCAAATTTACACTTCTAATTCCATCTTTTCTTATAAAATGCTGGCCCATATTATGTGACTGCCTATCTACTACCTTTCAGACTTCAAAATACTCCCAATTAGATAAGGCTCTAGATACAATTTTTATCACCCAACCCGGCCTTTTCATCATGTTTCTTGTATCAGTGAATGGCTTGTAACTCAACCAGTTATACAAACCAGAAACTATAAACCATTCTTTATTTTTCCATGTCAATTCATATTAAATTCATGTCATCTCCATGTCATTTCCATGTCATCAATTCATATTAAATTTATTTCTCAATATATGTCTAATCAGCCTATATATTTATCTCTATAAGCTATTTTGCCTAAAGATCTTTACTAGGTGCTTAACCAATTTCCTTGCTTTTCCCTGTCCTGTTTCTTAATGTGTTCTCTATATATTGAGGCCAGAATAATATTTTCAGGCCAGAACTCTGATTGCATGAGATTCTCAGCCCTAGATTCACTGATTAAATACTGGAATTCTCCTTCATAACATTCCTCCAACTGAAGTATTTGCATTTATTTATGTCTGTATGTATTTGTAGCACTAGTGTTTCAACTAAAGGCATTCTACAATGAGTTCAAAACACTTTAAGGAAAAAAGAGAGAGAGAAAGTCTCTCTAAATTATCTCTTAACTTTTGATCCTCCTGCCTCAGCCTCCTGAGTAGCTGGAATTATAGGAGCCTGGCTCAGTTTAAATTTTCATGTTTTTATTGTTAATTACCTCTACATTTCCTCCATCTAGAAGTTGACAGTCCATTTGTTCTGCCCACAATACAATTTATGACATTTATTTAAGGAAAAAAAAGCAAACAAGAAACATGCCTAGGTTAGAGATTAAAATGTAAAATTCCTATTTCCTCCTAAGACAAAGACATCAAAGAAATTTCAAGGTAATGAGGGAATTCTTGAGTTGTGTCCCCAGAACTCCAGGGCTATAAACTTGATCTCCTTCACTTTTAAGGGTATTTTGTGTGACAATTTAGTACCACTGATTTAAGGAGTAGAAATGGGACCCTTAGAGATGAAAGATCCAAGAAATACAAGATGTTTGATCCTTTCAAAAATTGCTTTTTTGTTGGTGTTTGTTCAAAGGGAATTAAGAAAGATCAAAAGAAAAATTTCAAAACAAATCAATTCATTGAAATGATCTAAACACTAGAGTTTAATGTTCCTGGGAAACTTTACAGGACATTTTTAAAAATGAGTTCTTAGAGCCTACATCAGATTAAGATTCCAGAAAACACAAGTGATAAGAACTTTTTTCCACTTCTATAGCACTTAGATACAGGGAGAAGTTAGTCTAGATGAGAAACAGTCAAGACAGTAGTTACTATCTAGATAAGGCACCAGTAAGACAGAATACAGCTCAGGGATGAACGACCAATTTTAGATCCCAGCTTTGAGGCATATGAGTTATTGTTTTAATGTCTTTTGACTGCCTTATCTATAAAGTGGGGAGTTAAGACAGTATATATGAATCTCAGGATCAGAGGTGTTCTCAGAGATCACTTGATGTAAACCTTCCTAAAGTACAGGTTCCAGGCTTTTGTTTGAACATGTCCAGTGTGAGGGCAACTTCATTATCTCTGCATGTCATTTTTGACATAAAATGACATTACTCATCATGATAATGAATAATGACATTCATTCCCACCTCAAAGTTGGCAGTCAGAAGTTGAGTTGGGGTCCATAACAAATTGACAAGCACCTATGTATAGAATCATTCACCCTACTGCATTTCAATTTCCTTTTCTATAAAGCAAAAAGGAACATAATAAATAAATCTTAATAGAATTATTCAAATAACTTGTTGCTTTTTCCTCTTTGCTTTATCCTCTTATCTCAGGACTTCATAAAATAATGCAGTTGCTATATCACTCTCCCACTTTCCTTAAGGGGGAAAACAGCCAACAGGCAATTTTTCTGAGAATAAAGAAGTGAAATCTATGCCTTAAAAGGAAGGAATAGAAAAGGAGGGAAGAAGATATAAGGTACTCTGTACTTCCTGAAAGGAGAGTACAGTAGCAAGTTAGGGTAAGACGACAGAGCCAGTTCATTATCCAGGCTGGTAAAGAGACATGGGAAAGGTCTTCAAGAACTGTCCCTAGGAGGAGGGTGCCAAGCATAGAAGATGATCTGGGCATCTCTCCTTAAATGCAGAACAGTTGCTGCAACATTAGTTCAATTGAGTCTTATTTCCATATACTAATATGTACAGAGTGGGCTATATTATTCCCTTCTCCCTCCAATTGGCAATAAGTGATGCAAATAAGGCAAGTGAAGGTACTGATATGTAGTCCTTGAGGCCAGTCCAACAGTTTCCCATTTCCTTGCATACTTATTTCTGTAAAGAATTGAGTGCAGTAGGATGACAGAGCCACTCAGCTCCAGGAATGTCAGCAGGGTATGAGCCTCGAAATAAGAGGCTATAACTCACAAGGGCACAAAAGTTTACCTATCAGAAACTGAAGCAACAGCTTCCAAAAATCATTCAAATGCTATCCTAATTGATTTATGCAGACTGATCCTTCCACATATCATTCTCTCTGCATATTGCAAAGATGCTTTTCTCCCCACCTGGCTAGCCAGCTCAAGGTACTCATGTAGTTTCCACCTCACTGTCAATCATCATTGAACCCCTCCTTTCTCCACAAGATAATAAATTCTTAGAGAGGCCTTAGATCAGAGCCTTTGTCCATATATCCTCACTTGCATGGGACTTAGGACACCTTGACTGCCTATAACTTTGACTATGTCTTAGTGTCTTTACTCTCATCATGGGTTAGATTGGTGGTAGTAAGTCGAAATTAACTTGCTGGAATTCCAATAACATTTCTGTGGGATTACAAATATAACTTTCCAGATCAGATTATGAGGTAACCTGGAAAAAGGATTACAGCATTTGGATTATAATATATAGTATTTGAATACCAATATATAATATTGGGATTTCAATACCAAGCATGAAGGTAACTTAGGAGGAAGCTAAGGAGAGATAAGAAGTCAGATGACATAATCAACCCTCTTCCTTAATTCTGTGGACCCAGATGGTTTTCCCCAATGTGTAAAGCAGATTGTCCCCTGCTGTAAGGCATTTCCTGTTGTACAGAATAGTAACTCTAGGGTGCATATTTCCCAGAGTGATTCCATCTTATCTAATAGCAATTTGCTCCAATTGGGGTACAAATATTGAGACAGAATGACTTGGTAATGAGACTGTGCAAACAGATAGCTACCAGATGCTAGACACACCAGCCATATAGAAAAAAATAAAATTCCTAGCTTTGCAGCACAATCAGAAGGCATAAACTGAAAAATTAGTTATGTTAATAAAATCTTATCAAATATAAACTTATCAAATCAAATTAGGGTGATATGGATAGATGACATATCCAAATTACATAACAGAAAACCAGACCCATGAGCTTATTGGATACACCAGACTGAAAACAAAGCAACCACCTTACTTGGTTCATATGAAAGAAGGTACACATGATACTGGGGTATGGTGGTGACACACACTGGCTTGTTGATCACCAGATGAATGTGTCACAAGGTCAACAGGTGGAGAACTCCAAATATGCCCTCCCATCCTCACCCCGCCTCTACTAGTTCAGCTCCATTTCTCCTCCTTGGCATGGCCAACTGGAACCGTCTGCCTGCAAGATCTGAGCTTTGAAACAGCTCTGTGTGCTCAACAAATCCCACATTGCTACAAGCTTTGACTAGTCTGCATTATTCTCTGGCCCCCTGTGATGATTTTTCACCTCTTTGTGTCCTTGCCTTTGCTTCTAGTTTAACCTTTTCTTAGTTATGTTGGAGTGTAATGCATGACTTGGGTGCTATAGATATTAGTAGGTAATAATCTCTGTTAGTTCATCAAAAAGAATGGTTTCTGCTTTCTGCTTTCATTATTTTATCATTTTTCATGCCTATATCTTGTAATCTGAGCAACCACCTTGAAGATAGCAATATGCAATATGTTAACCATTTTAATCTACTATTTTGTTTTGAAATTCTGTTTATAATTTTTGCTCTTTTTTTGGTTTAAAATTGAATAAAAAAGATTGGAATAAAAACCTGTGATTCCCTGACTCACTCACAGTTATTAAGGGAAATCTTGAGTACTTGGCCAGAGAAGGCTAATGAAATTGACACAGCTTCTTGAGGAAAACTGACATTTACAGCCCATAGTTTGCCAGCCTATACCCCTCACTCCCTCCCTTTCCCATATCAGCTACAGTCTTCTGTACCAGTTACACCTTAGTATGATAAACAAACAGCCTCATCACATCCTGATATTTTACTTCCCAGCTGGCTGCAGCCACCCAGATGTACAGAGTTATAAAAGTGTCACTTTGAGTAACTGCCTTGTTCTGCTTCTGTACCTTAGCTGCTTGCCTTTTCCTACCAAGAGGCCCTGTATAAGATGTGCAAACTCCATGCTTGGGGCTCAGACTCTGGCATGGTGAACTCCTCTGGGGCCACCAGCATAATAAAGTCTGTCTCCTTTCTCTTCTTTGAGTGCCACTTGGTTTCTTTTCCTCCAGTGGACTAAAATTGCTATAACAAACTTATGAATGTATTACTATGTGACAATTTTGACAGTGTAGAGAAATATAAATGTATTTAGTCTATTAATGTTATATCTTGGTCAGGACACCCAGATTTTCTATTGTGTATTACTTGGGCTAAATTAAAAGCAGCCAACCCAGAAGGTTAAATCAATAATATGAGATTCCCTGAATACTATGGTGACACTAGGTGTGGAGATCATCACCAATGAAGGTCTGATGTCTCAGGTCTCTCCTTCTCTGGAATCTATAAGGTAAACATGTCAATATCCAGAGAACTTAACTGGGATCCTATCTTTATTATCCAATACTTGTTTATTGTTCTCTTCCTCCTCTAGGCTTCTGTGCATACTCATCTTTTTCTACAAACACTGCATGAAATAACACTGAAGATGTACAATGCGAGAATTGACTCTGGATTTGAACTCTGGCTGTACATGACCACTCTATCAGTCAGAGGCTGCTGTTAGCCAATTAGAGTCAGACTGAGCAGAAAGAGTGGGCAAGAACCAGGGCTCTCTTGGGAAAGCCAGCTTCTCAGTGTTCATGCTATAGACCAGATTCCCACTGGTGCAATTTGTCTAAATATCATCAGTGTCTAATGCTAGCAAAAATATCAGAGTAACAAAACTGTGTCCAAACTGAATTTTCCTAGAGTGTTTTTAATGAAATTCATGAATGGCTATAATCAGTGGCTTCCCTGCATCATGACTTTGGGAGTGCCTTCCAATATTTACTCTCAGTGGGACCCAGTTAATTGTTTTAACCAATGAGGTAGCAGCAAACTTAACATAATCAGAAATTTGTAGAAGCCCTTGAACATTATTTACCCCTTGTTTCTTTACAACATTATAAGGATATGTTTGAATCAGCCTACAAGAGGCATGTGAGAGTCTCATAAAGAGAAGCCCCTGTAATATGACTCCAGCCATCCATGCCAAGACTATCCCAGCACAGTCAACCAAGACTCATCTATAGAGAACAGGGCTTGCTGGAACATGAAAAAATACTGAGATGCCCGGTGACTCACCCATACCCAGAAGCCATCTCTGAGGCCTGCAGGGACCAAGAGTCTGTGCCTCAGGATCCAGGAGCCCATAGTGAGGCCTGCAGGGACTGGGAAGCTGTGTCCAGTGACCTGTTCACACCCAGGAACCATAGGTGAAGCTTGTAGGTGCTGAAACCTGCACCCAAAGACCTGCCCACACTCAGAAACCATCTCTAAGACCTGTGGGGGCCAGCGGTATGCACCCAACAGCTCACAGTCATCCAGGAACCCACAGTGAGGCCCACAGAGATTGGGAAGCTGTGTCCAGCAACCTGATCACACTCAGAAACAATTGCTGAGGCCCAAAGGACCAAGAATCTGTGCTTAGCAACCTGTGGTCATCCAGAAACCCACAGTGAGGCCTGCAGGTACTGGGAAGCTGTACTCAGGGACCCAACATCACCCAAGAACTGTAGGTGAGGCTTCTGGGGACTGGGAGAATATACCCAGCAACCTTCCTACATCCATGAACCATCTCTGAAACCCACAAGGATCAGGAGTCTGAACCTAGAGTCTCATAGCTATTGACAACACTCAGTGATGCCCACTACTGTGTGGGCTGCCAGTGCAGGAAGCAACTAGGATTTGACATCTGCCTCGTTTGGAAGAACACAAGAAATTGCCAAAACCAAGAAACAAAATGCAATCTCAAACTTCCAGCCCAACCAGATCAACTACAGGAGACACAGACATGGATAAATTTAGAAATCACACACCTAAAAGTCCTGAAATGATAGCTATGAAAGTAAAGAAACAACTCCAACAAGCTGTAAAGGAAATCAGATCAGAAATAATCTCTCAGTAAAACCAGAAATGATGAAAGAATTGATGAGTATATCCAAAGAAGGCATAGATTAAAAAAAAAAAGAAGCATAGGAAAATAGTGGAAACCATGAATGAACAATATAGGAAATAATTAGAATATATGAAACAGATTCAAGGAGATATCCATGAAATCAATAATTTGATTGAAACCTGGCAAAACCACATAAATGAAAAAAGACAGACTCTCAGACCTTGAAAACAGAATTGTGGCTAGTGATCATGAAAGGAATGATCTCTTAAAAATAACAAGGAATCAGGAAATAACAATTCAACAGCTGCAAGATGATTCAAAGAGAAACAATGTAAGGCTGATAGGTGTCAATGTAAAAGGACACAACACAAATGAATAAAAAGACTATTTGCAGAATTAATAGCATAAAATTTTCCAAACTTGGAAAAAGGACTAGATATTCAGATAAGTGAGGCATATAAAACTCCAACTAGATATAACCAGAGTAAATCTATACCATGACATATAATAATCAAGATCTCAGAAATTTAGCATAAAAACAGAACATTAAAAGCTGCTAGAGAAAAGAAACATGATCTGTAAAGGAAAGCCTATCAGAAACATGGCAGACTTCTCAGTACAAACCATCAAGTCAAGAAGAGCATGACGTGAATTATTTCAAGTCTGGAAAGCAAACAACTTCCAACCCAAGTTGATGTACCTTGGAAAACTATCTTTCAGAATCAATGCAGAAATAAGATACTTCCATGACAGAGAAAACAAACTGAGGAATTTCATGACAATGCAACCAACCCTACAAAGAATACGGAAAGATCTTCTAGAAAGAGATAAAAATGATCACAGTTACAACAACAACAAAAGAAAAAAGCCACCAAACAGGACAGGCAATTAAACGGAGAGGAAAAGTAGGGAACCAACAGCAGAAAGATAACATGACAATGATAAGCCAATACATTATCAGTTAAAACCATTAATATAAGTGACCTCAATTCACCAGTCAAAAGAAACAGACTGGCAGAGTGCATAAAGAAACAAACTCCAAAAACATGTTGTATAAAAGAAACATATTTAACTCAAAGGGAAAGTCATAGACTGAAAGCCAAGGGATGGAAAACAATACTCCATGTGACAGGAGCTCAGAAAAAAGCAGGGTAGCTATTCTGTTTATAGACAATGTGAACTTTAAACCAAAAATTATCAACAGTGATAAAGAATGTCACTACATACCTGTCAGGGGAAAACTTCAATAGGAAGAGATAACAATCATAAATATATATGTACCAAATATAAGAGCACTCAATTATATAAGACAACTATTAATAAATGTGAAAAATCACATAAGCAATAATACAATTATGATAGGGGACTTTAACACCCAATTGTCACAAAGAGATAGATCAACCAGACCAAAAAAAAATCAGCAAAGAAATAACAGAACTGAATCAAACTTGTGAACAAATGTATTTAGTAAATATGTACAGAGTGTTCTACCCACAACATCAGAATACACATTCTTCTCAGTTACACATGGAACCATATCTAAAATAAACAATATATTAGCCTATACAACATGCTTATGTAAAAGCAAAAGAACTGAAATTATCACATGTATATTATCTGATCATAGTGCAATGAAATTAGAAATTAATAACAAAAGAAACCACGAAAGCTTCATAAACACATAGAGATTAAATAATACACTCCCGAACATTCATCAAGCCACTGAGGAAATTAAAGAAGAAATTAAACAATATCTACAAACAAACAAAAACACATACACAACTTACCAGAATCTGTGGGATGTAATGAAAGCAGTCCTCAGAGGAAAATTTATAGCAATAAATTCTCATATCAGGAAAACATAATGTGCACAAATAAAAAACCTAATGCTGTACTTCAAACTTCTTGAAAAACAAGATCAAGTCAAGCCCGAAGTCCAAAGAAGGGAGGAAGTTATAAAGATCAGAGCAAAAATTAACACAATTGAGGCTGACAAACAATACAATGAATTAATGAATTGAAAAGTTTGTTCTTAGAAAACAAAAAATTGATAAACCCCTAGCCAACCTTATCAATAAAAGAAAAACCTCAAACTCATGCAACAAAGAATGAAAAGGATGAAATAACTATAGTTCCTGTGGAAATACAGAAGATCATCAATGCCTACTATGAAAACTTTACTCTCATAGAATTAAAAACAGAAAAATGGACAGGTTCCTAGAAACATATGAATTACCAAAACTGGATCAAGAAGATATAAAACTTCTGAATAACCCAACATATGTTAATGAAGTTGAAAACATAATTAAAAATGTACCAATAAAACAAGTCCAGGGCCTGATGGATTCATTGCTGAATTCTACAAGAAATTTAAAGATGATTTAATACCAATACTCCTCAAACTCTTGAAGAAATTAAAAGGGAAGTAATTTTTCTTAATTCATTCTGGAAGGCAAATATTACCCTGATACCAAAACCAAAGAAAGACTCAACCAAAAATGAAAATTACAGGCCAAAACTGAAAATTATGTCCCTAATGAACATAAATGCAAATATCCTCAATAAAACACTAGCAAACAATGCTGCAAATCATCAAGAAGATTATACCCAAAGACCAAGTAGGATTTATCCCAGGAATGCAAGGATGGTTCAACATGCACCAATCAATAAGTATAATATGCCATATTAATAGAGCAAAAGATAAAAACATATGATTATCTCAATAGAGAAAAAGCTTTTGATAAACTTCAACACTGATTTATGTTAAAAACCCTATAGAAAATCAGAATAGATGGTCTTTACCTCAATCTGATAAAAACAAAAGCCATCTATGATAAACCAACAGTCAGTATCATACCAAATGGTCAAAAACTGAAAGCTTTCACTTTAAAATCAAGAACAAGACAAGGTTGTCCACTATCACCACTCCTATTCAGTGTAGTTCTGGAAACATTAACCAGAGCAATTAGACAAAAGAGAAATAAAAGGAATAAAGATAGGAAAGGAAGAAGTTAAATTATCATTATTCTCAAATGATATAATACTCTACATAGAAGACCCCAAAAATTCCAACAGAATTCTAGACTTAGTAAGCAAATTAAGCAGCACAAATCAGAGACAAATTAGGGAAAACACACCTTTCACAATAACATCAAGAAAAAAATGAAACACTTAGGAACCAATCTAACAAAGGAAGTAAAAGATTTATATTTTGAAAAATGACAGTACTCTGAAAAAAGAAATTTAAGAGGATTCAGAAAATGGAAAGGTATCCTTTGCTCATGGATAGGAAGAACAAACACTGTGAGGATGGCCATACTCTCAAAACTGTTATAAAGGTTTAATGCAATCCCAATCAAAAGACCATTAGCATACATCACAAATCTAGAGAAAACATTGCTAAAAATTCATCTGGAACTATAAGAGACTGAAAAGATCAAAGGCAATCCCAAGCATCAAAGGCAAAGCAGAAGACATCACAACCCCAGACTATTAAACAGCTATAATAAAATTAGCATGGTACTGGCAAAAAACAAAAACAAACAGACCTGAGGATCGATGCAACAGAAGATACACACACAACTACAAATAAACTCAGCCAACTTATCTTTGACAAAGGGACCAAACACATCAACTGGAAGAATGACAAGCTCTCTAGTAAGTAGTGTTGGAAAAATTGGTTTTCTACACACTGAAGACTTAAACTAGACCCATGTCTATCAAAAGCAATAAAGTCAAAATGGATCAAGATCTAAATATTAAGACAGGAACACTAAATCTACTGGAAGATAAAGTAGGTAGAAATCTCAAGGACATAGGGGTAGGCAAAAATTCATGAACAAAAACCAAATTGCATGGGAAGTACCTCAAAGAATCAACAATTGAGATCTTTCTTATTAAAAAGGTTTTGCACATTGAAAGAAATCACTAACAGAGTGAAAAGAAAACCCACAGAATGGGAAAAGATTTTTGACAGTTGTCCTTCAGACAAATGACTTTCATTTAGAATATATAAAGAATATTAAAAAGTCAAGCCTCCCAAAATTAATGACTCAATTCAAAAATGGGTATTTGAGACAAATGCACAACTCCCAGGTAAAGAAATCCAAACAGCAAATAAATATATGGAAAAATGTTCAATATCATTGGTTATTTGAGAAATGCAAATTAAAATAACACTGAGATAGCATCTCACCCCAGACAGAATGGCTATCATCAAGAAATCAACCAATAACAAATGCTGGTGGGGCTGTGGGGAAAAAAGAACCCTTTCCCACTGTTGTTGTGAGTGTAGACTGGTACAACCACTGTGGAAATCAGTGTGGAGGTTCCTCAGAAAACTAGGATTAGAAGTTCCATTTGACCCAGTTATTCCCCTTCTGGTTATTTTGCCAGGAGAATTGAAAACAACATCACAGTAACATACATGCACCCATGTTTATAGCAGCACAATTTATAATAGCTAAAGCTTGGAAAAAACCCAAATGCTGAGAAATGGATAAAAAAAAGCTGTAGTATTTTTAAATAATGGAATACCACACAATCACAAAGAACGATAAACTCAAGGCTTTTATAGGTAAATGGATACAACTAGAAACCATACTCATAAGTGAACTAGATCAGACTTGCATGTGTAAACACTGTATTGTCTCACTGGTGTAAAATACTGAAAGAGTAAATCCAATCCAAAAGTTACAAAAGATACAGTGAAAGAGAAAGAAACTGCTCAAAGGGAAATTATACTGTTTGATGAGTCTTGCAGGCCTGTATCTTGCAGCCTGAGTAGTTACTCAGTGATAACAATATACAACTTAATAGCCATTGTTAAACTCCTATCATCTTGTTTTGAAATCCTGCATCACCATAGTTGTTACTGTTGTTTTTGTTGTCATTTTGCTTTTGCTGTTTTTGTTTGTTTGCTTCTTGATTTTTCTAATTTTTTTCCCTTTAAAATAAAAAAAAAGAAAAAGAAAAAATAACCAGCCATGCACAGCCTACATTGATGATCCTATGAAGTCACATTTTTCTATGATAGATGATTATTTTGTCACAGTGTCATAGCTAGTTTATAATATCACATTATCATAGCAAAAGAGATCATCACCACAGAGGTGATTATTTTCTCTTACTTGATATGTGGGAAATGAAACTGATTTTTTAATGAGGCCACATCAGAAATAAAACCTCCTCAGAAATGACAACATACAGTTTCCCAATGCTGCTCGGTACCCCACATCCTCATGCCTCTTAAGAGTCAAAGTCTTTGGCCCCCTTTTGTAATTGCTTTATCCTTTTGCCAAATACAAAATGCTAGCCTGATAGACACTCACTGAGAAGTAACTGTAATTTCACTTGCTTACTGGTTTTGTTCAAGGTCCTCAGGTGGCCACTCTAAATTGAAATTGTCAGTTGAAAAAAAAAAAAAAAGAAATTGTCAGTTGACAGTTTCTGTTGTCACAAAACTCTGGATTCTGCCAGAGAGCCATTTAGTTCTCACCATTAAACAAATAATGATAACCTCCCCAAACAGATGGCCTTTCCGATTTCATGAAGGTTTCCAGCCTTAGCCAGAACAAAGGAGAAACAAACAAACAAAAAAAGAAACATTTGTACAGAAAGGCTAAATTACCATCAAGTGATTCTAATTTAAGACATTCTTGGTCTATCAGCCTCCCTTGCAGGGTAAGTCAGTGGTATCCAGATAGAGAGAATGGCTTGAGTGGACTCCACAGCTCTCTGGTTAATTGTCTCCTCCGGGTCCATGTGCACTAAAGACTTCAGAGACGTATTTCTCTTCAGTATTTGCCAAGCGTGCTCTGGATTTCCTGGACCTGGAGATCCAAGGGCATTTGATTTTAAAATCTGTCTTCTCACTCCCTGCATGGCACTTCCTGACTGCTCGGGTACTTGTCTCCTCTAGCTCCATCTATCTCAGCCATCTGTCTTTCAAGCTGTGGTCAGATTGGGCCAAGTAGACAGGCCTGCCCCAATCCGCAGCCATAGGATTCCACATGGGGGCAATTTCTGAGGGAAAGAAACAAAGCTCTGAATTCACAGAGAGTGATAGAATACTTTAAAAAGGTAAGTTCTTTACCTACAGGTTTAGGGACTTTCTCCTGTAAAAGTAAAGTCAGACAGAACCAATCAGGCTGACTAGGTGGTAAATGTCCCTCTTTTAGAACAGAACTGACCCCACTTTAGGAAAGCTTGATTTGAAGAGAATGAAAACCAGAAACAGGAAAGTAGGAAGCCTTTTATGCTCTGGGAGTGGCAGTTTACATACTAAGCATTAGGAAGCTTGGGGAAACAGTTTATCTTGGCATATATACATATATATTCCAAGATAGATATATATTTAGGAATATATATATATATCTTGGAATATATATATATAATGTATATGTGTATATATATATAATGTATATATGTATACATGGCCAGGCATGGTGGTGCACAGTGGGGAAAAAACATCCAAAAGGACAGAGTAGGTCAAAACTTGTATCTGCTTTAGGAATGGGTGAAGGCTCTCAAACAAGCGAAATGGGTTCCCCACAGGCCACAGCTCCCAGGATCTGATTCATTCTCTCATCATGGGTGTCTGAAGTTTGGGATGCATGGATGTATCCAGCTGCACCAGAAGTCACAGGAGTTCCACTTGATGATTTGGGCTGAGCTTTCACTGATCATTCCCCAGGAAGAGTAACTCTTAGGAATTGCTTAAGTGGAAGGACAAGCCATTCTAGTTTACTCTTTCTCAGAAAGACTACTTTTTAACGGGTTCTTGGTGAAGATTGTATTAACTGAAACTCATACACATGAAGGATGGGAGGATGGGGGTCATATGCTTCATAAGCCTGGTGGGTGGACCCTTGTTTGCCTTAGATTAGTCAAGCTGTAACTAAAAGGGTAAATGGATCTTTTAAAACTTTTTTTTTTTGTCTTTTTGAGATAGGGTCTCACTCTGCAGTTCAGACTGGCCTTGAACTCACTTTGTAGCCCAGGTTGGTCTTGAACTAGTAGAAATCCTCTTGCCTCAGCCTCCTAAGTGGTAGGATTACAGGTGTGCACCAACCATGCCTGGCCTATTTATCATATATATGATAAACTATATGATATATTTTTCCCAAGATAAACTGTTTCTGCAAGTTTCCTAATGCTGAGCATGTCAACTGTCACCCCCAGGCCTCAAGACCTGGAGAAGTCAACACTTTCAGCTTTTTCATCAACATTTGGCTAAATCTATACCTCGTTATCTCCTGGCTTTTGTTTTACTCCTCCTTTAAATTGGGGCACTTCTGTGCATTTGAAGCAGAGATGAACTAGCTGCCTTCCCTATTTTTCAAATTGAAAATAAACTAATTTTTCCATTTCCATTTCACATTTCGTAGAGGCCAGTTAAACAAATCCAGTAACCCCGACAGCTGGAGCCCAGATTGAGGCCTGATGGTGTTAGTGTGTGTGATGGGGTCCTGGGGGACAGATCTCCAGGATTTTGTGTGCAACAAACAAAGAACTGAACGTTACATGCAAGAGTGAAGGAAAAATCAGCTAAGTATAATGAAGTTCAAAGGGAGGAGGTACCCTTAGAGCCAGTGGGCTCATGCTAGGTGAAAGGAAAATGGCATGGGCAGAAAGGGAAATGGTGCAGGTACAGAACTGGTTGAGTTTAAGGGTTTGAAACGTGTGTTAGGACTCCTCCCACTGGATTTTTCAGGGCATGCCTGACAGTGTAATTGACAGGGTGCTGAGTCATATCAGATCTATCTACTAGGCATGTTCTTCCCCCTAATTCACTCTGTTAAAAGTGGATACATGAGTGAAGAGAGGTCACTGCAGCTTATGCCAGCTGGGCTAGCACACATGGATGTGTGCTGGCCTGGAAGTTTAGAATTTTCAGGGAATCTTTGTTATTTTTATCTTTGCATCTATGTAATAGGCTTTAGAGCAAAGGTCAGGCAAGTTGGGCATGAGGCGCTGCCCAGGTTCATATGAGTGAATGGGAGCATTTTAAACCCCCTACTGTACTGTCTTTATGAAGGAGCTCTGGCCAGGAACAGGGTGACCCTGCAAATAGCATAGTTCTTTTATTGAATCAACTTTCCATTCTGGTAACTTGATAAGGCTGCACCGTGGGAAGGCTGCACCCTTTTTACGAACCTCTCCTCCCCTGGAGGAGTTTCTTATTCTTTCCCTCATAAAATTTTTGTTTTTGAGAAGATTCTGTCAGAATTCTTTCTGAACTCAGGCGATCCTATGAAGTTCACTTCCTCTGGAGTTTAAAGCTCTGACTTCAGAGTAACCAGGAAAGGATACTTGATCTTGCAAGTGCCTAATACACAAACCCCGCTATTTGCCAAAAGGAGGAAGAGACTTCATTTTTGTTTGACAAGCATCAACAACACAAAATATTAAGAGGAGGGTTCCAAATGAAAAGTGCCTCCTTCATTTACGTTAACTTATAACTGTCTGTATCAGCAAAAAAATATACTGAATAGAACTATTCGTCTACTAACTTGTTAATGACTCAAGACAAATAAGCTTTTAACCAGTTACCCCCAAAAGAAAGCCTAGTAAAAAAGCAGCTATTTGTCCAGAGTAAACATTGGCAATGTTTCTTATTACGGTGATTTGGTACGATAAAACTCTATTGTCTAGTGGCAGCTAGCAGGCAAGAAGCCACTCTTGGAGAGTTACAAAACTAATCTTTACTGAATTTGTCACAAACAAAGGACCAGACATTCATGGAAGGGTTTAGGATTCGTTCTGAGCTATAAGCCACCACTCCTCTTCCCAACTTGCTGAGGAAATTGAATACCATCAAACTAGTCAGCAAATAGAACAGAGACTCTGAAATGGATGAACTCTAGGTTGTGGATGTGTTTATTATGCTGCAACTTAGCATCCAGGGCCACCTTAGCAGAAGTGAAGAAAAAGAAGCTAAACACACAAACAAAAAACAAACAGACCCTACTTGCTACTCCAAGTAGACACGTTCTTTTCAGCTTCTTGGCCTCCATGGAGCACAATAATCCATCATAGATCAATGGTTTTGTACCCAGGATTAGTACATAGCAAAAAAAGAAGTTGCGGGCTCTCTCTAGACTCAAGAACAGCTCCAAATAGAAATGCCTGAAACTTGACCGGGATTGGAGGCTCTTTGAATTCCATACACCAGCCCGAAGCTGACACACTGTGAGCTCTTACCATTTCCCTAATTAGGACCAAAGCATTGCATCTCTATTACTATTGATTGGGCCAGCCATACATATATATATATATACATATACAATGCACACCAACAGGTGTAGATGCACAGAAAAACCCATTTTGAACTTTGCTATTGAATTTAACAAGGATTTCAATGAGGATTTTTAACAAAAATGAATTGGGAAGCTTAGTCCAAAACGGTTGCTGAGTAGACACCGATTAGCCACACGGATGTTAGTGGGTACATCGGGCCTAAGAAACCTACCCAAAGAGCAAAGCTCTTGCTTTGCAAGCTCATCCTTCTTATGTGCTAATCATATTTGCCGTCCAGATTTACCTACCTTTGTCCATTTCCAGAGCTTCCCTCATGGCGCCTGCTTCACATGCCCACATCCCAAACTCGTACTTTCACCTGTCTGACCATGTGGCTTCTTATCCGGGGAAAATTTTAATGGTAGTTCTTGCTGATTCCTCCTCTTCTGTCACCAGTACCTCTGTGATCCCTTACCCACAGCTAATCAAGGATAGCTATTCAAATGCAATCTACTCTTCATGAAAACCTGGAATGCAGTTTTCTATATTTTTAATTTTTTTGGCATTGAGTATACTTTTACTATACTAGGCAACATTTTTGCAGTTAAAAATGGACTTTCATTTTAAAAGAAAAAACACAGACAGTATGTACCCAGTAATGTATAATATTTGCAATGTTTATAAAAGCTGGTTCAGTAAGAAGCTAGGGGAAGTATATACTGCAAAACATTTCTGTGTTCAATAGGGTTCTGTTTGTTATATCCTTTTTTTATTATAACATGTTATATCTTTCCGGTTATAAAATAATGTAATAGTCAATAGTAAAATCTTCAGAAAATGGTTTTAGAGTCCAATTGAGCTTTGAAACTTTACATGAAAAGACAGAAGTCGGTCCTCCCACCCTATGCATGGACTCGGCAAAACCACCTAGCAAGGGAAACACACTTCACCCTCCTTAAGCATCGCTTCCAAATTGTTCTCATGTTCACATCATGATCAAGGACATGATTATTAAATTGAGTATTTCCTATGTTACAGAATTCAAGAGATCAGAGAGACCAATGGGGAGAAAGGAGGATTTACTGGGTTTTAGGTACACACGAGCTCAGCTGACCTTATGATGTTCAAGATGGCTGAGCACAGAATAAAGAAAAGGCTCTCATTTTATATATTTTGCTGAGAGAGGTGGTCTTTAGAAAGGAAGGAGGGGTGGGCGAGTGAGGATAACAAAGCCAGACAAAGCAATTAATAACTTAGCCTTCAAGCAAGATAGAGCATTATGAATGCTATGAGAACACCATGACAAAAACTGTTTGCAAGACATAGTTGCCAATCTTATCTGTACCAGAAGAAGAAGTTACAGCTATTGGAGGCTGGGGGTTCCTGAGGTAGATTGCTCTTTAATTCCCACTTCACCAAAAGCATGAACACGGTGCTGCTTTGCCAAGTAACCTGGGCACTTTCCAAGTTTGGGTTACCCTTCATCTTCCGCATTTTATAAACTGACATTTATCTTCAATTTGGGTGAAAGATGTCCTAGGTAAAATTTGCATTTCAGATTTTAGAAATTCCAAGTCTTAGAAAAATAGAGGTCTCCACCTCCTCTTTTCTAATCTTTCTCAAAAGTACCATAACCAGCAACATACCAAAAAATTAGGTGTCACTAAATGCTCATCTTACTGCAGACTCTTGAAACTGGGCTAGCTGTTAAAAGCATATTAACACTTATTTCTCAAAAACACTTTTAGTTAGGGAAGTATTCATTTTTGGTGCGTTTTTATAAAGGAAGGTAAAAAGGAGAGAGAGGAATGGAAAGCAAGAAATGGAACAGAAAGGAAGAGAAGAGTTCAGACAGAAAAGGCCAACAAGATTCTTTTAAATTACAACGGGTACTCCCTCAATAGGTTTGCTAAAGCTACACTAGACTTCATGCCCTCCCACTTTCTTAGGAGGATTATATATGTCTATTAAAGGATTGTAATGTACAAATTAATCCAAGGAGGAGACAAGAAATTAAACATGCAGCCTAGGTTGAGATTTAGGTATGAGGACTCTGACCTCAGCTAAGGCCTCTTTGATTACACTGGAAGATAGTAGAAGTCTAGACTGAAGATAGTAAAGAACAAACTAATGGTTCAGAGGAATAAAACATTTCAATACTTGCACTTAAGGATGTTGGGCATAAGACTAGGAAAAAAAATGAAGCAAGGATGGTATGGAATAAGGAATGAATGCTTAGTATGGGCACACTGGAATGCACATTGATGATTCTGTTCCCACCAGAGACTACATTTCAAACTGAAATGGGGAAGTTATCCATTTAGCAAGTCGTCGGAATCTTGTATGTATTCACTGTAACTGCACTGCAAGCACTGAGGTAAGGTCACCTCTGCTCTGAGGATTCAGAATACTCATAAGCTGAGCACAGAGGCTGTGAATAGAGCAAGAAAGGCTATTTCTGAGTGCCAAGTGGGGTGTGTTATGTCCTTTTATGGTTGTAGTTTGTTTTATTGTACTGATGATCAAACTCAGGGCCTCACCCATGCTGGACAAGTTCTCTACCCCTGACTTACACACCCAGCCCAGGCTGAATATTTTTGTGAAGCATGCTGTGGGGGAACAAAGGCATACTTTGCAATAACACTGAGAAAGGCCATAGGAAAACTTTGAACAATTGTATCAGTATAAAAAAGTTAATAAAATAAACAACAATAGTAGCTTTCTTCCCAGATCGAAAGCTCTTTCCCTACATTCCCAATGTTAATGAATGAAAACATAATCCGGGTGACTGAGAATCATTTTGACATCCACTCCAATCAGGTTAAAAAATAGTTGTCACCCCCAAAACACTCTCCCATTATCCCTTGTAGTCCTACCCTACCCTCAAACCCCACAACCATTCAGGAGTTCTCCTTTACTACTGTTGTCTTTTGGAGAAGGCAGGATGTACAATTTCATACCAGAAAGGACTAAGATTCATCCAAGTTGTTTTACCTATGAATTGTTCATTCCATTCACATTA
>PVJX010015685.1:0-41978 GCA_004027295.1 Dolichotis patagonum
GGGGCTGGGAACTTTCTGTGTTTTTCATTTGCCAAGGAGAAGATAAACTTTGATTATTAAGTTCTTCCTGCTCTCTGTCACCATAACCGTGTGACCCCCACCCCACCCCATCCCATTTTATTTGCAGTCTTCTCTGCTTCTCTAGTTTACTCCATGGCTGCATTTTTCTGTGACGCACAGAGGATTTTATTTCTCACTGCTGTTAGCTGGGGTTCTGCATGGACCTTTGCCACCAGTACTGTATCGACATTAGTTCTTGATAACGTTCTACCTACCTTGGAGACACTTTCTCAGGCTGTTGAATGCAGCTGACTTTTTCTTGACAATCTTTCACCCAGTGATAAACTCTACTGAGTGCTGTTTCTTTGAGGTCATCCCTCAATTTCAGTACACTCATCCTTCCAGTTCAAATGCCAATAGAGAATCCCCTCCAACTCTGAACATGTTAAAAAGCCATCTTGTGGAATGAAGGCAGTGGCAACATGGTAGCCAGGACACATGGTATAGGTGGCAGATTTATAGCAGGCCTGCGACATAAGTTACAGTGATAAAACTGGGCATCAAAAAACAAGAAATGAGAAAAAACAGTGATCAATAATAAAATTTGGGATGAATATTTAACCTTTCTTGTGGTTTTCCACAGCTCCTGAAATAATTCCCTCAGAGAGAAGAATATTAAAGCAAGCATCCCCTCCTGATCTAAAACGTGTCATGCTCCTACGACTTGTTCATGTGTTTCAGGATTAAAAGGTCAAATAACAATTCTGGACAGAGAAGTCAATTCACATTTGCCCCATGTAATCTGGTAGATCATACAGTGCTGCCAAGTAAAACTGAGAGTGCATTGCATTCATCGTTTTATTTACATGGACATCCCCAGCTTCAGTCTTTTCTCATATAAAGATCTTCAAAGGCTTTTAGAGGTGAAAGGTTATCAAAAATGTATCAATAAAAATACTAGTGAGTGATGAGGAGAAAACCTTCTTGTTAATTGCTTCTTGATTATTTTCCAGGTGCATTGACTTTAGAAGAATTTACCAGTGGCATGGTAAAAGATCAGACTTCCTAAATTTTGTTTCCAAGAGCTTCACCCTTTCTGATATGCTGAAAATAATCTGTGATGGGAAGCGGACAGACACAAATTCCCCACACATTCCAACAAGGCCTGTCTAGCAAAAGTGAAAGTGAAGTTGCTGTGAGAATCCTATTCCCAGCTTTTAGTGAGCACAGAACTTTCAGTGGGGCCAGAAATGAACCCCCCCACCTTCCCACCTCAGGACATACTCTGGCTTCAGGTCTTTATTGTAATTTTACAGGCTTGTGAACATAGCATTTATTGTAATCTAATGGAAACTTCCATAAAGATCATAAATGAATGCATTGTTTCTTTTCCCCTTGTAAATAAGTGCTCTCTCTTCAGACTAAAACATGGTAATTAAGTTGAAAGATTATACCTATGGGTTCAAAATACAGGAATTTTGCCTGTATGCCTGTATCTTGAAATAGAATCAGATTATCTGGGAAGTATCTCCACAGTTTAACATTTTTAGATTAAACATGCATTTGGCAAATGTGTTTGCTGCCTCTTGGCTCGTGTTGCATTTGCATATTATAAATGACTGAGCTCTGGTTTATTTGAGATTTTTTTTTCTGCCCATGTTTTTCATTCCTTACCCTGAATACTGTCTCAAATTGGTAATAATGTTTTGCTCCAAAGGAAAAATCCTAAGCTATACAGGAAAAGGAGAACCCTTCAGGCTGGGCAATCAGAATGTTTCCATCTGATCTGTTATAAATCTGAGTCCAGTTGTGCATGAAAATGTGATGTATCATCTGTAATTATTATGCCAGTTGGAAGTTTGATCAGAAAAGCAGACAGCCAGGCTATGCAACAACAAGCACTTGACATTTTAAACGGTCCTGACATTATAGCTCTGACATTTCATTTTTTATATCCTTTTCAAAAAATGAAATGATGAATGGTATTTCTTGATGGGTTAGAACTTTTAAAGTTTTGGGTTCTACACCACAGTCCCATTAATATGCCTGTCAGTGGATGGCTTTCTTCTGGAAACACAGTGGAGGGTTCCAAGACCAGATGTGAACCATCTTGATGTCAAAAGCTTCATAATTATGCTTTCAAATTCAAATTTGGGTTAAAAACATACAACTGGAAAGCTATAAAGACTGGGTTTGACTGTGCCTTTCTCCTCCACAGTTATCAGTGCAGATAAAGGCACAGATGAAAGGATAGATGAAGAATAAATGGCAGTAAAATGAAAGTTATAATAGAGGTAGAAAAGAAATTATAGATGAGTGGATAGATGAAGACATACACGGAGGTAGAAATATCCTGGAATTTTTTCCCCAACAATGAGAAGACTCACAAAGTTGTTTACAATGTATGATAAAATATGTTGAAATAAATTTAATGCAGATAAATAAGAAAAACTGTGGCAGCCATGATGCCACAAAGGACAGTACAGCACTTATTTGTTAAAATGAGCTGCTATTGGATGCTGAGCTTCCTAATAACAGTTTTATTGTCACAAGTCAGAATTCTGTGAGTTCTCCTCCTTATGATTATACAGTGACATTTCCAATTAGGAAATTCCATAACAGGTGGCCTTGGTTTGTGAAGAACCTCAACAATCTTTTTTTCTGAATGCCTTATTTTATTCATTCAATCAGTACATGTTTACTGGTCATGAACCAACCATTGTGTCAGATGTTGGTGATTCAATGGTACAATACAGGCATCATCCCAAACATTAGCATCTAATGGATGAGACAGACATTAAACAAATTACATTAGCTTTTCTGTTGCTGCATACCAAACCCAGAAGCATAAAAATACGATATGTTTATTATCTCACAGTGTACATGGATTTACAGTCTAGCCATGATTTCACTGGATTCTGTGCTTAGAGTCCACAGACTGCAGTCAAAGCCCTGCCACAGAGTATTCTTATTTTCAGGCTTGACAAGCAAGAATCTGCCCCAAAATTTGTTAGAAGCCTAAAGTTAATATTTTATTCTGACCCTAAACAAAGAAACTTCCAAGAATGTTTTAATTCAAAGCATCCCTCCTGCCAAACCATGTTACTACTATCCAGGTATTTTTGTTATGTTTAGTTACTATTGGCCAATTTTCGTTGTTGTTTGAGAAAGTCTATGTGGTTCAGACTGACCTTGAACTCACTCTGTAGGCCAGTTTGACCTTGAATTCACAGTGATCTTCCTGCCTCAGCCTCCCAAGTACTGGGATTACAGACGTGCACCACCAAGCCTGGTGTTATACAATTCTTATGTTCTATCTTGTTTTTTATATCCTTAGAATTGACATGAATACCATTTCTTCATAAACTTTAGACTTACTCATGTTTGTGATACTATTTGCTTGCTATTCCTTCCTGAACTTCAGAACCTTTTTCCCTACTCTATTTTCTTTCTTCCTGAGGATATCATTTAAAAGTACTGTTTTAAATTTTTCGTTGTCTTAACAATTTTCATTTCAAAATGTTGTTGGTCTAAGAACATACTGTTTATTTATTTTTAAAGTTTATTTTAAAAAGAATAAAATCAAACAAAATAAAACAATAAAGCCAATCAAAACAAAAGTGGAAGTGACAAGATTTCAAAACAAAAAAATAGGAAATCAACAATGGCCACCATAATACCTCTTGTTACCTTCAAAATAGCTGCCTATATCATCAGACACAACAAAATCAAATAAAGCAAAACAAAACAATGAAAACAATACAGGACTTTAAACAAGACAATAGGAAATCAGCAATGGCTACCACAGTACCCCTTGCCATCTTCAAAATCGTTGTCCAGACCATCAAACATAGGCATGCAAAATTAACCAATCAATTTAAGAACTACATTGCTTCTTTACTTCAGTTGTTGTCTTTTCAGAAGTTTCAGGTATGTGACATCTAATTTCTACATATCTGTGTCTCCTGAACTTGTTCTGGATAGGCTGGAGGTCTGAGGTTATATTTTCCTCCTTGTCTTGACATTTTCCTCTGTTCCTTAGAATCAGCCCATTGCTGCATCCTAGGTGCTTCCCTTGGTATAGGTGATTAGGCCAGGCACCTGGGTTCCTCCAATCTGGGGCTCCTGGAAATGAACAGGATGGCGGTTTCCCAATGCTCCCCCAATGGCGGTGGAGCCTCAGGGCATGGCTTCTTCTCTGGCGCATGGTGGGTTCACTGGATCTCTCCAGGCCACTGGCACAGGGCCCTGGGGGGAGCTTAAGTCCATTTGGTCCTGTTAAGTCTAGTTTTGGTTCAGCTCTGATATTTCTTTGCCAATTTTCTGTCTAGTGGATCTGTCTATCAGTGCCAGTAGGTGCTGAGGTCTCCCATTACAACTGTGTTATTGTTTATTTTATTTTCTATGTCTACCAATAACTGTCTTATGTAGTTGGGTGCTCCCATATTACGCACATATACATTTATGATTGTTATAGCATTTGAGCTGTCTGTAGTTGTCTTATTGCTCATTGACTGCAATCAATCTTGTGTTATTCTTTGCTTCGTTTTGTAGCTGTTGAACTGATTTCTCATGACCTCTTGCTATTTTTAGGATGTCTTTCTTTTCATGATCACTAGCTGCAATTCTGTTTAAGATCTGAAATTCTGTCCTCTCCTTCATTCAGTCTGTTGCATATATTTTCAGTGCAGGTTTTAATCCCCTGGATCTCTTTTTATATCTGTTTGATGGATTCTATTTCTCTCCTATATTGGGAACTTTTTGTTTCCATCTTTTTCTAAGCTCATCTGTTATTTTATTTGTGTCTTCTCTAATATCTTTGATTTTAAGCATCATTTCTTTTAGTACCTGAAAGATCATATTCTCTCTACTCTTTTCCACTTGTTTTTTCACTTCTGTTATTATCAATTCAGAAAGTTCCAGTGTTTGACTTACACTTTCATCTGTCTCATTGAGTTCCAAACCTGTCCTCAGTGGTTGGGGGCCTGGGAACACACCCCACTTCTGTGTCTTGCCATTCTCCAACTTTTATTTCTTTCTCTCTCTTATTTTTAAATATTGTCCTCTATGTTGATGCCCACCAACCTCCTATGATACATAGCTCTACCACAAGCAATGAGGCCTCTCTCAAGGAGGAAAGGAGATGTCCTTTCCTCAGGGATGTCCTCTAGATGTAGTTGGTTCTTTATAGTGATCCTGAGAACTTATCATCTTGTAGTATTTACACCTCTGTGATATTGTTCATGTTACATCCCAGAGATGCGTTGGATACAGTGCTGATCTTGTCCTCTGGATGTGGGGGCTAGAACTCTTCTGTCAGTGGAGTTCTCCAGCGGGCAACTGCTGTCTCCTTCCTGCTCCTTCAGATGCTTCCACATTTTGGGCCTCACTGATTACCTTACTTCCAGGGAGGTGTGTATCTCTGAGTTCTGGGCTATTGTCCTGAGTCTTGGGGTTCCCATCAGTCTCACAATTTTCCAGCTGGCCCACCCTCCAGGATTCAATGGAAGAGGCCCAGAATGCAAATTCACAGTCTTCTAACCAGCCCCACCATCAGGGATGTAATGGAGGGGTGCAGAGCATGAATTCACTCACCATAACAATCTTAAATAATTTCTGAGCCTCCATTTACCAAAGTGCAGTGACTAAACCACAATTACATCAGTAGCTCATGAGAACCTCAATCCTCTGACATATTTTCTTTAGTTTTTTTCTATAATTCCTTTATACTTTTAAAGAAAGAGATATTGTTTTTAATATGGAGAAAGATGAGGAAAATTTCAAGGGATCTAATAATTTTTGCCTTATAAAAGTGATCCTCTCAAAAGGGAAGGGTGGTTAACAAGCTGTTACTGCGGTCTCTCTACACTGCTGAAAACACATTGGTCTCAGATTGTCTGATTCTCTGGCCCAAAATATGGGGAAAGAGGAGAAAAAGAGTGAGAGGCAGCTGGAGGATGAAGACAAGCAGTAACTGACTTCTCATCCTTCCTGTGAGTCTGTGGCTGATGACCAATCAGTTCCTTCTTAATCAAGTCTTAGTTCTTGCTGGAATAAAGAATATTCCACTGAGGTGTGTTTTGAAAGGAGAAGAGAAGATGGAAAACAGTTTAGGTGGGACAAATATTTCTTTCATTTTTCTTCCCAAAATGTACTGACATAAAACTAATTGGGGAAATAAATAAGAAAGTATGTCTTGCTTAAAACTAAATTTATGGCTGAGAGGTAAATGAAGAGACTTAAAGGAAGGGTTAATACGAGTGGATTAAAGAAACAATAAGAATACTAGGGAAAGGCTGTTTGCTCTACTCCTTTCTCACCCACTCATATTAGAATAACCTTTAAAAAATGAAAACAAAATACAGAAAAGTTCTGACATTTAAAACCAAGTTAGGGTCTTATGCGTGCTGGAGAAATCTAAATCATTAAAACTGAGTGGACAGGGAATAGTTTTTTCATTACTCAGAGTTTATTTCTAGGGGCTGCTGTAGGTAAGCATACTGGATCTTCAAATTAGACTCGGGGAATACCAAGTCTTATTGTGAGATGACTGATAACAGTAAGTATTGAGAGAGACAGAATTGCTTGGTGGAGTGAACAATGGGCTGAGTTCCAGCTGTGAATTCTTGTGAGCTTCAACCCTGAGTCTTGGCTCTGCAGCTCCAAAGTGAGAGTTCAAATCTCCGAGTTCTCTTCCACCTTTAATAATCTGTGACTCTGTGAGACCCTCTCACTGCAGGAAACGATGCCTCAGTACTTCAGAAAGAGCAGAGTCTCAGTCACTTGCTCATGGCAAAACACCTAACACCTACAATTTAAAGGAGGAGAGGTTGATTTTGGTTCAGACTATCAGTCCATGGTCAGCTGGCTCCTAGGCAGGAACAGGACAGCGGAGAATTGTGGCAGAAGAAACATGTTCCAGCTGTGGCAGCCAGGAAGTAGACAGAGAAGGGAAGAGCCAGGGACAAGTAGACTCTTCCCTCTCATGCCCCTAGTGACCAACCTCCAACAAGGGCCCAGCTCCTAGCAGCACATTTCAATGATTCAGGGAGGGACTGCACCCTCACAATCCAACCACTACCCTCATGCATGATGCATTTAGGGCACATTTTAGATCTAAATCAAAATAATCAACTACTTAGAAACAAAACATAAGAAGACACTATTTATATTTTGCCTTAACTATAAGCCTAGACATTTTCTTTTTGGGTTTTTAAAGCCAGTGAGTCTCAGTTTGCTTTTCTTGTGGGCTCTACGTTTCAAGTAACTAGTGTTCATCCCTGTACCTGCGTGTGAGTGGCTGTTCATCATGAGGGAATGTTAGGTGAATGACAGGGTATCCACGTAGAATTCACTTGCAAGTCTTTTCAAAAATTAAAATATCTATATCCGTGGTATTCATGGTGATTCTAAAGCATACACAAGGGCAGAAACCAGCACTGCTCATATTTCCTCTGTAAGATCCCATTCCCATGGTTACCATGAAAATGGACGGAGTGGGTCCATAGTCTGTCTCATACCACTGACCACATCTCTGCCATGGAGCCATGGAGTCATGAGTATTTCCTTAATATATATATATATATATATATATATATATATATGTATATAGTCACAACTGCACACGCTTTCATCACTCATTAAATTTATCTGAAGAAGCCTGAGTTTCGTGTTCACAAATAAAATTAAAAATACATGGTGGAGTTATTGTTACGATAACATGAGGTAACTCAGGAAAGCATATGTCTAGTACAGGGCCTGGCCAGCCCTGTGTGCTTCATGCACGCTTGTCTCTACAATGTTAGACTTTATTTCCCTTTGGTACTAGAGCCAAGGGAGATCTGTCATAGGCTACATCCATAGCCCTTTTTTTATTTTATATTTGAGACAGTGTCTTGTTAAATTGTGCAGGATGGCCTCGAACTTGCAATCCTTCTGCCTCAGCCTCTCTGAGTACTATGATTATGGACCCATACCACCACTACTTTTAGAATTCTAAACCCTCAAGTACATGAAGCCAGTGTACATCTTGGGGGTTACATTAACTCTGTAAGATCTTATAAGTCAAATAAATGAATTTGATGCTGGAAAAATAAAAGTAAAGGGAAGGGAGAAAAGAATAGAAATGTGTTATGCACACATGTCAGTGCCTACAGTGAATGTATGTATTAGATACTACAAACATGTACTAATAAAACTTAAAAAAAAAAGGGTGACCATAGATTTGTCCCAGATTCTTTAACTACTTGGTTCTTCAGTCACATTTAATTGGTCTTCTGAATGAGACCTGAGCATATAGCAATCTGTAGATTACTATCTTTAGAAGGTAAGCAAGTTTCAAATACCAGCAAACCATTTCAACAGATCTTCAAACTATTGGTTATATATATATATATATATATATATATATATATATATATATATATATATATATATTTTAAACGTTTGCTATATTCGTAAAAATGACAGACTCTCCATTTATTTTCAGGAAAAATTCATACAAATAGATGACACACTTAACCTCTACTCTAGCATTTATGTCCAGGCTATTCCCTTTGATCATAAACTTCATATTTTTGTAACATATTACACTCTTAAGGAGTATTTTTTAAGGCACATAATATCAGAACTGATAACAATTCATTACAACAATTTTGGCACATATATAGATCTTATGATCATCATTTAATGTATATTATTCAGTGTACAGGAGAACGTAAAAACATATCCAGAACTTGACTCTTTTCTGTACCAAAATATCACTTATTCTACCAGCCTCCTGCAGTCTGTTATTATTTCTTGTCTGGATTATTACAGGAAGCTCTGAAGTAGTTTCTGTTTCCAACACTGCCTCTCTACAATCTCCTCTCACTACAGCACCCAGAGCGATCCAATTAAAGTACAAGACAGATCATGTTATTCAGAAATCTCCTATGGTTCCTATTCACACTCAAGATAAAGAGAAAGTTCTTGGAGTGGCCTTCAGGTATTCACATCGTCCGCCCCTCTCCTCTCTTCTTATCTTTTCCACCTCCTCCACTGCTACTCTTGACCTCATTCACTCCACTTCAGCGTCAGCAGCCACTTTTCTCTTTGTGAACACTCCAGGCACAAGTCCTGCTTAGAGACTTGGCTCTTGCTATTCTCTCTGCCTGGGATGTTTTCCTCTAGACAGCAACGTGGCCTTCACTCTCACCACCCTCAAGTTCTTGCTCACTGTCACCTTCTTAGTGAGGCCTTCCCTGACCACATATTCCAAACTGCACTTTTTATTGAATACCTTCTGCACCTATTGATATGATCATATGGCTTTTCTCTCTCATTTTGTTGGTACGGTGCGGTGTTTTATGACACAAGCGCTGAAAATTAGTTATAAAAGTAACGCTTAAACCTAATAAAAGTCTATTCATAATAAGATGACAGCTAACATTGTAATGAATTAAGGAAAGATGAAAACTTTCTCTCTAAGACCTGGAGCAAGACATAGATACTGGATTTCACCACTTTTATTCAACATAGTGCAGGAAGTTTTAGCAAGATCAATTAGGCAATAGAAAGACATAAAAGACATCTATATTAGAAAGAAGTCAAGTTATCACCACTTGCGGAGGACGTGATTTTTGTATATAGAAAACCCCAATTATTCTAGCAAAAACTATCACAGTTAATAAATTCAGAAAAATTGCAGGCTACAGAATTAAAGCACCAGGAATCAGTGTGCTAATAGTGTATTCATTGAAATAGAAATCAGTAAAAGCAATCCTGTTTACAATAGCTACAAAAAATAATGAAACTCAAAGAAATAAATTTAATGAAAGAGGCAAAAAAAACCCTCTCCAATGAAAATTATAAAATGTTGATGAAAGAAGCTTAAGAAGAAACAAATAAAAATAGGGAGACTATCCCATGTTCATGAATGGGAAGACTCTATTAAATTTGCAAGATTTTTTTACTAGTATATATTTGCAGTACATATGATTACATTTATTGTGGGGAGTTCTCTGCAGCTTCTTACTCTTGGTCCTTTTCTCATTTGCAAAAGATCTACTTCCACTCAATTGTTTTGCTTTTCCATTCCTTTTCCCATACTACCTCCCTCCATCTCCTTCCATCTCCCATTTGAAAAAAAAAAACTTACTTCCTTTTATCTATCTTTATTTTGCTTACATTTGGAGAATCATATATATAAGAGAAACCAGGCAATATTTAAGCTTGTGTGTCTGATTTATTTCACTTAATATTATGATCTCAAGGTACATTCATTTTACTTTTTTAAATGTTTATTCTATCCCAAGTGATCTACAGATTCTATCAAAATACCAATGACATTCTTCACAGACCTAAACAAAGATCCAAAAATTTGTAGGGAATTACAAAATACCCTTAATAGTCAAAGACATCTTGAGCAAAAAGAATAAAACAAGAGGCATGACAGTATCTGACATCAAAAGATATAGCAAAGTTGCAGTCATCAAAATAACATATTGGGAATAAAGGAAAACAGACTAGTGATAAAAACAGAAAGACCTTGTAAGTAATCCTGAACATTTATGGCCACAAAGCTGTAAGAACATGCATTGGAGGAAAGACAGTCTCTTCCATAAATGAAGCTTGCAAAGTTGTTCACATGCAAAGGAATGAAAACAAAGCCCCATATCTCATGTATTATAAAAATCAATTCCAAATGAATGAAAGACTTGAATGTAAGACCTGAAACTAGGAAATCTCTACAAGAAAACATAGTGGAAATACCTCAGGGCATAGGAAGGGGTAAGGACTTTATTAAAGACCCCCCAAAACATAAATGGGATCACACAAAGCTAAAAGGTTATGTGGAGCAAAAGAAACAACAGAATGAAGTGCTAATCTACAAAATTAGAGAAAACATATGCAAAGTGTACATCTGAGAAGGGAGTGATATCCAGAATACATAAGGAATTCTAAAAACTAAATAGCAAAGGTAAACTAGCAAAACCACAAATAATTCAATTTTTAACAAATAGACCTAGACATTTCCCAAAGGAAGACATGCAAATGACCACCAGATACAAGAAAAAAAAATTCAACATCACTAATCATCAGGAAACTATAGATCAAACCATAATGAGATGTCACTTGACCCCTGTAAGAATAACTATTAATAAAAAAATAACAAGTGTTTGTGAGGATGTGGAGAAAAAGGAATGCTTGGGTGTCGTTTACATTGTAAACATAAATTACAGCAGCCATTCTAGAAAAAAGTGTAGAGATGTCTTAAAAAATAAAATAGAACTGTCATATAACCCAACAAAACTACTACTGGGTATACTATGAAACTGAATGAATTTAGTATGTCAAAGAAATGTCTGTATTTCTATGTTCCCTGCAGCATTATTTACAAAAGCCAAGAAATTGAAACATACAACATGTCCATCACTGCATTAATGGGTAAGGAAAATGTGATACATACACACAATGGAATACCAATCAGCAACTAAAAAGAAGAAAATTTTGTGGTTTATGATGAAAGATATGGACATTAACATGTTGAGTAAAATAAGCAAGACACATAAAAACAAAGTTTGAATGCTCTGTCTTATTCATATGTAGAATCTAAAAAGTTTGATCTTATAGAACTTGTGCAAAGAATGGTGGCTCCCGGCAGCTGAGAGGAATGGAAAGAAAGGGTGGGGAGAGAAGAAAATTTGAGGGCAGTAAGACCAAGATACTCCGGTACATCATTGTACAGTAAGGTGACTATAGACAACAATAATGAATGATATATTTCAAAAATCTGTATGAAAATATTTTTAATGTTTTCTTATAAGTATGCAATAAATATTTGAGGAGAAGATAGATATATTTAATTTAAATATTATGCACTTTATTCACATATCAAACCATCTCATAGTACTTCTTTACTATATTTTTTCCTTTTACTTAAAATAAATGTAAATTGAAAATAAATAAAATATAAATCTGCAGATATTCTTTTCCTTTATCCTCACATTCCCTGTGCTCTTTCTTACTTAAATTAGTCCTTAGTTCTTGTTATCTTCCAGCCTAATAGTCATTGCTTATTGTATTTTTATTATTTCTTCATTGAAATGTAGATTCTAAAGGAAAATATTTTTGGCTCTTTAGTTTCTTAACATATCTTCAAAGCCTAGTACACAGTAGACACTCAATAAGTATGTCAAATTGAGAAAATAGAAAATTTGCCGACAATTGTGAAAATTCAAATGACAGATTTCAGAGAACTCTTCTTCCTCTCTCTGCAAGAGTCTTCATCCGATGCCTCGTGCCCTTTCATTATGTCACAAGGCACAATGGGAAAGACAAGGTTTTTTCTATTATGCTTCAAATTAATTTCCACGGAAGCTCATATAATCCAACAGATGCTACTACTTAAAAATGCTTTTCAATTTGGCTGTTAAGTAGTTTCTTGATCACACAAGTAAGTCATAATGTCCTCATATTATCATTCCAGATGCTGTACATCCTCTCCCCAAAATAACATTGATTTGTATTCTTGTCAATTGGCCTGACTCCAAATGGTTTGTGGCCCATTTCAGAATTCACAATATAGTCTCAAAAATGGAATAAAGTGCCACCACTGAGGGCAAAATAGTTCTTAATATGTGAACAGATTTTTTTAAAATACTGGAAAATAATCTTTAATAAATGGTGCTGGAAAAATTGACTTTCCATATGCTGAAAACTAAAACTAGAACCATGCCTATCACTAAACTAAACAACTAAACTAAACTAAACTAAACTAAAACTAGAACCATGCCTAAACTAAAGACTAAATGATTCAAAGATCTAAATATTAAAACAGAAACACTAAAATCTGTTGCAAGACAAGGTAGGTAGAAATCTTGAAGACATAGGGGTAGGTAGAGAATTCATGAACAAGCATCAAACCGCATGTGAAATACTTCACAGAATCAACAACTTGGATCACATCTTATTAAAGAGTTTTTGTATATCTAAAGAAATCTCCAGCATAGCCAGAAGAAAATCCACAAATTGGGAAAAAAAATCTTAGTTAACTGTCCCTCAGACAAAGGACTTCTGTCTAGAACATAGGAAGAATTTAAAAAAAAAAAACAGATCCCCAAAATTCAAAGACCCAATCCAAAAATGGGCATCTGAGATGAATACACAATTCTCAGATGAAGAAATACAAATGGAACATAAATACATGAAAAAATGCTCAGGATCATTAGTTATTAGAGAAATGCAAATTAAAACCACACTGAGGTTCCATCTCATACCAGAAAGAATGGCCAGGATGAAGAAAACTACCAACAAATGCTGGAGAGGTTGTGGGGAAAAAAGGAACTCTTCTGTACTGTTGGTGGGAGTGTATACTGGTGCAGCCACTGTGGAGGTCAGTCTGGAGGTTCCTGAAAAAGCTGGGACTGGAAGTCTCATTTGACCCAGGCTATTCCACTTCTAGGCATACTCCCAGAAGAACTGAAAACCATACCACACATATATGTGCATCCATGTTTATAGCAGCACAATTTGTAACAGCCAGATCTTGGAAACAACCTAAATGCCCATCAACTGAGGAATGGATAAAAAAGATGTGGTATTTTTATACAATGGAGTACTACTCAGCTATAAAGAATGATCACATTGAGATATTTATAAGTAAATGGATGCAACTTGAGACCATACTGATAAGTGAAATAAATCAAAATCATATGTATAAATACAGTATATTCTTCCTAGTGTAAGAAATGATAAGAGTATATGAGATACAAAATACTCAATAAATACAGTGAAAGAATAAGAATCTGTTTAAAGGGGAAAAAATATCTCAGGCAAAATGAGGACAAAGAAAAAAGAAGGGAAAAGAAAAATATCTAAAATTATATAAATACACTTAGGATAGCTAAGATGATTGTGCTACAAAGTCTATAAGTTCTTGGAACAAAAAGTTAACATTCATAGGATTGGAACAATTGTGCATATTATTGTATGGTGACTTGAGGAACTCTTGAGATCATTATGTAAAATAACAACCCTAATTACAGCCATACCACCTTGTTTTGAAGGCCTGTATTTTCAGTATTTTGGGCTCTTTGCTATTGTTATTTATTCATCTTTTTTGTTTTGTGTTTTTCTAAGAATTTGTTTTGTTTTGTTTTTCCCTCTAATATAGGAAGGATAGATATACATGTGTAGAGCTAAACAGTTTATAAGAATTGATTATATTATGCATGATGAAATAAACAGCTACATTGAAGAACAAGAGACATTATGGTATCCAGTGCAGATTCGGTAACGTTATGCTGTGAAATCCAGCAATACTATTATTTTTTGTTTAGAGTTATTTTAGTCTGTTTTGTATTGTTTAATTTCAACATACATGAAGGTTTGGACAGCTATTTTGGAGAGAACTAGAGACATTATGTCAGCCATTGTTGATTTCCCTACTATCTGATTTTGAAGGCCTATAATGCCTTCATCATTCTGTTCTGATCAGTTTAATACTATTTTGTTTTGTATGAATTCATTGTGTGTGAAGATATGGATAACTATTTAAAAGAAAACAGGAGACATTATGGTAGCCAGTGATGATCTCCTGTTGTCTCCTGCTTTGAAATCTGTGTTACTTACATTGTTTTCTTCTGATCTGCTTTGTTCTGCTTTGCTATGTTTAGTTTTACCCTCTTTAAAGTAAAATTTAAAAAAATTTAAAAACATTTAATGTAAGCTATTGCATAAAGCATTAAAAGATAGTACATTGATTTTTTTACAAATGTGACAAAGATTAAAACATTTAACTCTAAAAGCTCACATTTCTGAAAAAGACATCAATCCTCCAAAGATGAGGAAGTTAACAGAAAATAATTTGCAAAGAAGAAAATGCAACACTGCTGGTAACAACGAGAAGTCTTCAGGGTCACAGGGAGTAGAGGAAAAAGCAACACAAAGTAAAATAAAACACAGAAACAAGTTCACGCCTAAGGTACAGAAGACAAAAGAGATTTTTTTGTACTAGTTTTGTGGTTTTTCTGTAAGTTTAAAATTAGTTCAAAAAGTTAAATAAAAGAATGGATGCTGTGCTCAGTTTCATTGATCTCTGTACCCCTAAATCAATAGCATACTCTCTTCATTTCTAGCATTACAATAAGCTTGATATCTGATATCTACTTTTCTTCTCCTTTGTGATATACTTGGCTACTTCTGACCCTTGGTGTTTCTCTATAAAATGTAAAATCAGCTTTTCAATTGCCACAAAATCACTAGTAGAATTTTCTAATAGAATTTCTGTGAATTTATAGGTCAGTGTGGGGAGAGCAACAAAAGGCACTGGAACAACAAAGTTCTGTGCATGCCTCCCTCTGTGAATGTTCTGCGGGCGTCTGTTTCAGGTATTCCATGCCGAACAGAGCTAGATCTAAGGACAACTGGGATGCCCCACATTTACTGTCTAGTCTAATGGGTGTGCAGCTTATTTTTCTGTTTGGAGTATTCCCTTCTGATAAAACTGTAATGGAAAATAAAGCTCTCCCTTTCTTCCAAACTAAGTCCCCTTTCAGCAGTTATGTAGATCCTGGTTTAGAATAAATTCGTGATTAAGCTTATATCAGCTTAGAAGTAAAGGTTAAGAATTCATTCCAAAGTAGTCGTCAATAGCAGAAAAGTAACCCAAAATAATTTAAGTAGGAGGAAAGGCTACATTCACTCACATGTCTTAAACATCCCGACACTGGGATACAGGGCCTCAAAGTACGACGTTATCAGCCCTCTGGATCTCTCATTTCATCTTGTTTCTCTGTAAGTCTGTCCTCTGGAGGGTGCGTATGAATCTCGCCCAGTTGTCTTTTCCAAAGGAAGAGATTTCTTTTCCCCCTCCTCCAACCCAGGACTCAAGTTTATCTTAGGACCCTGGTGTCAGATCTGAGCAAAGACTGATAGTCCTAATGAGTGAGCAGGGCTCACATTATTGGCTTTGGCCTGCACCTTGGAGGGTGTGGGTAGCCTTGCCATCCATCTCTTTGATTTGGTGGATACTGTGACAGGGGGAGGGACACAGAGAGTGCCACCACCAGCAAGAATAGCTTAAGTCACTAAAGTGTGAAGTCTCATTTCATAGTAGCATTAACCATCTGTACTATAGAGAGCCAAGGGGATGACAAAATAAGGCAAAGAACATTTTTTTTCAAAGAGTTTTTTATTAAATGCCATAGAATCAAAAACCCATAGAAGCTCTGCAAATACGAAACACTGAAGTGTAAACATGATCTAAAATACTTTCTGTTTTATGAAATCTTATTAAGAAATCCTTTCCTATTTATGATCCCTCCTACTTTATAGAGGTATAACTGATTTAAAAATTGTACATACTGGAGGTATAGAGTGCAATGATAAATATTGTGAAATGGTTACAAAACCAAGTGAACACATTCATCCATCACCTCGCATCATTATAAGCTCTGTTCTCTTAGTAATTTTCAAGCATACAACACAGTATTACTAACTCCAGTTACCATATTGTGTAAGAGATCGTCAAGATGTATTCACTCTGTAACTGGAAGTTTATACTCTGACCAACAATTCCCCATCCCTGCACCTCACTCTCACCCTGCAACTCTCTCCCTGCAATCACATTCTACTCTATGCTTCTGTGAATCTAACTTTTATATTCCATGTATAAATATGATCATGCAGTATTTGTCTTTTAGTGTCTAGTTTATTTTATTCAGCCTGATATCCTCCAGTTTTTTTCCAGATAATTGCACGTTGTGGAGTATCCTTCTTTTTCAAGGATGAAATTCTATTTTATATATCCATGAAATGATTCATGGTTATTTCTGTAAATACTATTTCCTACAGATACAATCCCCCTAAGACTTGGGCTCTCCCACTGCTGACAGAAGAGTATTCCTAACAGAGTTTACTAGTAACCAGTCTACCAAACATTAGGTGTCCCCAGTTTCCATTCCTCACTTCAGTGACTGCAACTCTGGCTACAGATAGTCTCCTGGGAAGCTTTGAAAAATCCCTATGCACAAATCGTAGTACAGACCAAGTGAATCAGAAGCCTTGAGATTGAAACCCAGATATCAGCATTTTTGAGCCTCCTCAGGTGATTCCAATGTGCAGGCAAATTTGGGTACCACTGATCCAGCTGAGGGCAGCTGTATGCAGACTTTTCCCAAACAAGTCTTATTTCACCATTGAAGTGTTAAAACAGAGAGGAATGGGATTTAATTGTGACCCCAGGAAAAAATGACAAGAAAATAGCTCTGATCATTTTTGTTGGTTTTAGGCAATGAATCTGAAGGAAGCAATTGATGTTCCAGACCCCATCACTTATGCAATCCAAGGCATATTGAAAATTTTTTTAAACAGTCATGTCAAAATCGCAATTTTGCCTTTATGTTGCAATTTGGAAATTAAGAAAATATTGTACAGCACTACCAGTCAGTTGCCACTGAGTAGCAGCTGGAAATACATTTTCCACTTCGTCACAGTTTTGGCCACTATCTAAGGAGATAGGCATAAAAATAGAATAATGCAGACGTATGAGAAGGTATAGGTACATCACACCTTCCCCAAGGCTCAGCATGACTGTTAAAGGACAAAGGGAGGCGCACACACATCTCAGGGCTGCTTTTCTCCGCCAACGCAAACTTAAAATGTTGAAAGGGAACCAATTCAGTTTAATTCAATATGCGCAAACAATAGCATTTGTAAAGAACATTTCAATTTACAAAGAATTTTTACATTAATTTTCTGTGTATTCTTATTTGAAGCTGGGTGAATAACACTTTTTCTGATTCCTAATATACATGAGAAATTAGAGCTTAGATAATCTTAAAACACCTTAGTCCATTAAGTTCCAAAATTGAGACTTGAATATATGCTTTTTATTCTAACTCCAATCAGAACACACTGCATTTCTCTCCGAAGGAGTAGCACAGCTTGACAAGAAAGTTCAAAAGTTGTAATGAATAATACAGCTAGAAAATTCAAGGACCTGATGGGTGCTGATTCTATATGTGCACAAGCCACCTCCAGCCACTCCTAGAAATATTTCATATCAGTTACAATTGCCTGGCCTCCCTAAAGCAGAGTCTCAAACTCAGGATTAATTTGGCTGTGTGTTAAATGTGGTATAATACCACAAATTTATACTGTACATATCCAGAATTTGTGAAAAAAAAAACTCCTTGTTAAATTGGAGTTTGCTTTGAAATTTATGTGATACAAAGTTATTTACTAAGCATATAGTAAAATGGAATTTGCTGATGATTCACAGAGAAAATCAGTTCTATCTCAAGGCTGCATAGCTATCTTGGGTGACTCTTCTAAAGTCTATTTTTTTCTTACGGAAAATAAATAGTGTAACACTAGACTCAGATATGCATTGTATGTGACCAATTAACTTTTTTAATGATTACAATCATTCTTCCAATGTTTATGCAATGGGCTGTTTATTTATTTTATGCCATGGTCTCTTGTATTTAATGTACATTTTTCTGTTCTGCTGAATAAATTTTTTTTACATTGAACTAAATGAAACAATTTTGTGAATTTTTAGATACAGATTTTGACAGGACCCCCACCCCCGTGGAGATTTGAGAAGTTCTAGAATGTTCAAAATATAAAATGTTTCAAACCAGACATGGTGGTGTAACACCTATAATCCCAGCACTCAGGAGGCTGAGGCAGGGAGGAGTTTGAAGCCAGCCTGGGAGACAAAGTGAACTTAACTCCACCCTGAATGTACAGCAAGACCCCATCACAAAGAGACAAAAAAACCCAAAAACCCTCTTTCTCTTAAGACAGCATGTCAATATGTCTTGGGAGGTAAACAAATTAGTGTATTAATTTCAAAAACATTTTCAATTATAAAGGACTATTTAAAATATTCACTAATATAATTTAGTAATCATTGACTTATGTTAATATATAAAGTGAGTTTTCTCTTTAATTTAATCTGATTTCTCTTTAATTGGCCCATAGCAGTAAAGTTTTGCTGCAAAATAATCACTTCAATAATTGTAATTATCATATGAACTAAATCTAAAAACATAAATATTAACTAAAATTAAACTTGAGGAAATAATTGTTGAAACTCCAGAACTTAATTTTATGTTCTAATTTAAAACATCATGAAATCAGAAGTTAAACATCAAGTGAAAAAATCCTTAAAAAACAGAAAAAAGACAAGCAAACAAATGAAAAGATGTATAAAGTTTGAAACAATAAAAATATCTATGAAAAAATGCTTAACCTTTCCAGTAATCAAAAAAATTATAAAATTGTCATATTAGGCAAGACTCCAGGCTGGTTGAAGAAATTCCCTTCCATCTATCTGCCCTGTGCTAAATCTTGCTCCCACCTCTCTGACCACAGGAAGTTCCGGACCTCACAGGTATCACAACGGTGTTCCAAAGGGAAGGAGGAAGGTCTGGAATATGCATAATGGCTGATTTGGTGGCATTAGAGAGTTTTCTTAAAAGCCTCATATAAAGATTTCTGTTCCATCCCTTGGCCAGAATTATGACACGTCATCACCCCACAAAAGGAAGCCTGGAAAATGTAAAATTTGGGAGGGCACATTGCTTTCCTAAGTAAATCAAATGGAAGGAAGAAGGGTACACTAGATACTAGATTCATAAATAATAATCTTTTCAACAATACTTATATAAATGGAATGCATTAAGACTATGCTACATCCAACAGAACCACATTAGCTAGATCTCCAAGATGCATTGTCAAAACAAAAAGCTGTAAGATGAAACCTATCATATATTGCCATTTCTGCATTCACACACAGGCACATAGACACAAAGAAATCAGTCAACCAACATGTAGAGAAAGCTGGGCAGGACACACATCATAATCTTGAGAATCACTAGCAGTGGGCATAAGAATTTGGAGGTTGTATTGTTATTTATAAATTCAATATACAGTGGATAGGAAGTTGTCCTAATACTCTTTTAAAGATCACTGCCCGAGTCACTGAGAATGTCATCATCAGAAAGCCTCCAATGTCATCCCTTCTGCAATTGCTGCAGACAGCTGCTCACCCAAAGCCACAATCCTGCTGGTAGGAGTGAGTGGTCCATAGGCAATAATTGAACAAAGGAAGAGTAGAGGGCACAGACCCTGTATCAGGAACCCAGCCAAGAGTCCCAGATGCCAGTCTCAAGAATGTTATGAGAATAATAAAAAACAGAGAAAAGTATCATATTCCAAAAATGCCTGGGAAGTCATTGTCCCTGGATCCAACGTCCTCCACTCCCAAAACAGTGATAGATGGGGCTACACAGTGATAGAAGGGGCTAGCAAAGGATTACAACTCATCCAAAAGCCCCAACTCTAGAGGGAGTAGATAATTTTATGTTTGAATTATTTTGACTTGAGTATAATCCTGTGACTATTTAAGAAGGCATAGATGACTTTATGCTTAGCAGTATGTTGTCCTTGAGTATAATCCTGAGATGACTTAAGAAGGCATAGATGATCTTATGCTTGGAAGTCAGTGGGAAATTCCAGATGGGTGGCATCAACAATCCCAATCCTTCCTTTCATCCCACAGGGAAATATGCAAAATCAGTCACTTTGAATTTGTGGTCCCCAACAACCCTGCAGCCTGGTCACCGAAGACTGTCTTGGTTACTTTTTACTGCCTATTGAGATAAAATATCCGACACCCAAAATGAAGCAAGGAAAGGTTTATTTCTTACAGTTCTTGCAGTTTTCAGTCCATACTCAGCTATCTCCAAGGAAAGGTAGTGCAGCGAGGCAGTCATTCACAGCTACTGAAAACAGCAAGTGTGAACAGAGCAAAAGAGAGCAAGACATGCCTTCTTCCCGCCTTTACACTGTATGTCGGCTCTGCCCCTGGGCAGGTACAGCACTCACATCACTAATCCTAGCACCAGGTAACAAACAATCACAAGCATCAGACTCAGCTATGGCCATGACTGCATGAGGCTTAGGGGGACTACCTGAACTCAGACCATAACCAGGACCCTACTCCTCAAATGTTCATTTTATTCCAGAACTATGCAGTGCGTTCAGCTGAGGTTGTCCAGCCTGCACTTTAGCCGACTTCTCCTTCTGCCCTACTTTCTTCCCTTTTCTTCTGCGGGTGTGGAGATCTCCATAATAAATATACTGTACACTAAACTCTGTCTCAGAATCCGCTTCTCACAGAATCCATCCTTTGACAGTGATGTATTATAAAGTGCTGTGTTTACTTCTAAAAAGCTAAGTGTTTTGCAAAAACATGCACTAAAAGCAAGCAAGCTTATGGGAAAGAAATAAGGTAAAGGCAAACAGTTCAAAAGTTGCACAATAGTGTGAGAACACCACCAATAAATCAAAAAATATGGTAGTAAAATAGTAACCAAGAGGTATTACTGACCAAAAAGTATTACACTTTGAAGGAATTGTATGTTATTCCAAATTTGAGTCAAGACATCATTCTTCTACTTGGCCCTTTTGGACAGTAATGCCTCTTATTTAAACTGCTCTTCTCTTCTTATTTAATGTAAATGGTTGGGTTATTGGTCATCCATCACCTAAATTAGTCTTACCTATTGCATTTTACCTTTTGTATCTCATCTAAATTTCAGGTATTGTCAATATGATGATATTAAGAGGTGGGACATTTACGAGGTGAATTAGGCCATAAAGGCTGCTACCTCAGCAATGAAATGAAGCCCTGTATAAAATGGGACTTTCAGAAACTTCTACTGATTTTCTCTTCTGGATCTTATCAAGTAAGGATTAAGCAAGAATGCCTTCAGCAGACCTAATGCCTGTGCAGTGGACTCAGATGTCCCAGCCTCCAGAGCTGTAAAAGACTGAAGTTTTGCTCTTAATGAAGTCTATAATTTTCTGTGACAACTCAAGAACAGACCAAGATTCCCACCATTCGTATATTCTTCATTCACTTGGAAAATAACTTTATTCTAGGCAGAGTGAGGATTCCATTCTACTAGGCTTTACCAAATTGTTCTCTGGCATCCCATATTTCAAAACATGATTAAAGGGAATAGTAACCTCACAGATAACATCAAATAGTGATTGTATAATTGGCAAGATCAGTGAATGCCACTTTCTGTGATGCCCTAATAACCATTAGATTGTACTCCTGAAATGCCAACCTAATCAAATATCTTCCTATGTTTTCATGCTTCCTTCATTAGTATTTAAACTACAGGACAAAAACATTTTAAACAGTAGAAATATACCAAGGAGCAACCAGACGTAGATAAGGAAGCATGTATGTCTGCTTTGGGGATGCGTTTTAGTTGAAACAGTTCTGACAACCGAGCACAGAGGCAGGGGACAGCTTGCCACTTTTCTCTGACTTGCAGTGACTACAGTCAGTTTCAAAGAGGATCATGGTTAGGCTGTTCTACTCTAGTGAGCAGTTTATTAGATTTGAAATGCCTGTGAGAATTGAGCTATGACTGGTGAAAATTTTGCATAAGATGAAGAACATCCTTGTCTAGTCTTGACAGCTAGGGGACATTCACCGGGAATATTTTTAAGTGGGCTGGGTTTAAGAATTCTTAAGTGGATTGGTCTGCATGTTTTTTTAGTTGCTTACTTTTACCTATTTATATTTTAAATGTATTTTGCTCTCAGATAATTTTTCATTTTCTATGGGGAATAGATTTTTGTTTTAGATGGTGAACAAAGTTCTACTTTAGCACTAACAGTCTTATATGCACAGGTGTCACAAAAAGTCAGTTTACATGAAAAGCCACCACTGTGGGATGCTATGAAGTTTGAGAAACAGCTGTGCATAATTCTCAGCTCCCATGGTCTGGTGAGTAGGGAATGAAATATTATTTTTCCTTAGCTGAAGTTAAATTTTAGTTTGAGGTGTGACAGTTAATCTTGATTGTCAGGTTGGTTGGCTTAAAAGAGTCCTCAGAGATTAGTAAAACATACTTCTGTGTATATCTTTGTGAATCATGGAAGCATTACTTCAAGGACTGTATCCAGTGTCAGTCTCTTTTTCTCTGGCTCTTTCTAGCTCTCTGCTTCTCTAATGCCACAACTTATGCCACAATGTTTCCACCTTGGAGCAGTTGACCATGAACCAAAACCTCTGAAACCAAAACAAACCTCTGCTCCTTTAACTTGTGGGTGTCAGGGATTTTTCCATGCAATAACACACTGAACAACAATTGTGTTTACCATTCCCCTGGCCAATGCAAATATCATTCAATTAAAGCACTCTTTTATCATCTTGTATTTTTTACTTTTCTGAGGAACTTATTAAGTCAGTATATGGACTTTAGAACCTGGTACTAGTTGCTATATATCCAAATGATTTCTGTTGTGATCAGGGGTAATTATCATAATATACTTTTGAAATGTCAAAAAATAAAATGGCACAGGCAAAGACAATCAAAATGAATGTCTGTAATAAATCACTAGTTAAAGTGAACAATAGATACTGAAGTATGGTCCTCAACTGTGGATGCACCCAAACTTCAACTGCATCTTTTACTCCCCATTGAGAAACCTCTTCAAATTTTTATGCTCCATCCAAGTAATTCTCCGATGCATTACTTACATTGTAATACTCTTATCTTAGTAGTGCCTATGGAAACTCTTGTATCTAACTGCTCCTTAGAACATTGTAACATCATGGGCTTTACATTTTCCTTTATTCTACTCAAGAATATGTGATTGGAATCAGTGTCAGAATTAAAAGTTCTTCAATTCCCCATTCCTACCTAGATTTAAATTGAATTCACACCAGTTTAAACAAAAAATATATCAAAAAAGTCAGAGTACAGATAACTTTCAGAATTACACCCCAGTTTACATTCAATTTTATACTCCTGTTGTAGTCAAGGATTGTGCAGAGAACAATTAGAATCAGGACATGGAGTTTATAAGATTGTTTTATGATAGTCACCCAGAGCTAACACAAGCAAATGCAGGAAATCTATCCACAACACTAAAGACATAGAATATTCAGCCAAGGGTCTGAATCCCACAGCAATGTCCCACATGAGTCTAGATGAAGACCTGGAGCTTATGACAATGCCTCCCACAAGTCCAACTGGAGGTCTAGAGCCCACAAGAAGGACTCACACCAGTCTCTTTTACAGATCCATGCTGGGAAGGCCCAAAGGTCAGCAGTGGAAACTAGAAAGTCTATGCCAGCAGGGTGAAGGAGCTGTGCTGGTAGGTTGAGGGTTCTACACTGGAGTCAAGAAGTTACACTCAAAACAAAGACCAAGGCTGTCCTGAAAAGCACCACAGCCATCCTCAGCGACACGGAGGCCCTGAGCTCCTCCGACAACAAGCACAGTCGAGTACGTGTCAGGAAGCCAGTGTGACGAGTTCATCCTGGAGACCAAGTGGTACATGTCTTCCTCTCCGGAGCCAGGAAGCAATGCTCAACGTGAGGACCAGAGCTCCTCCAGGAGAACCTAACCAGCTCAAACAGCAACATGTAGGACAACCCCCAGTGCCTCAACATACCTCAACGCATTAACGCCTCTCCTTCTCCTCCACGTCTCTATTTATGCTGGCAGCTTTCCTCAGGTGAAACATCTATGCTCAGCAGCATGGTGATTTAATTCTGCTGGCATTACGTTGACCGCCAGTTTTTAGTCTGTAACACCTCCTTCCCGAGTTTAAAGGAGATACCGTAAGCTGACATGTCCTATATATTCTCAAAGCTGTTGTTTAAGATCAAAGTTATTGTTTACTGAGTCTTTTAAGTTTTTTATGCCTTGACTTTTCACAATTGAGAATAATTTTCTACTATTTTTTGTTTCATATTTAGCAAAGCAACAAATAGTGTTACTAAAGGAGAGAATATTCAAAGCATAATTAATCATGACACAGTATATTTTGATATTTATACCATGCCTCTACAGGCACTTAACCCATTTCTCAAGCCTGTGCACAAAATGTGTCTTCCTCCTAGAAAGCCTACCAAGTCTTTGAATCACTATATGAAGAACTTCTTGTTATAGTGGTCTGAATGCTTTCCTTGTGTAACTTCCACAGGTACAGACTCATTTCCCGAGAATATTAAACTAAAGAGAAAATACCCTCCAGGATCCTCCAGATGTCCTCTTTTGTTCCCCACCTAAAAGATATCGCTGCACACCAGTATATAGAATGAAAAGTTGACTTTTTGGAAATGCATTGTTTTCTGTAGCTCTCCTGCCATCCAAAATGTGACCAGTCAGTTCTTAATCAGTGTTATGGTTCAAAGCTATAATATCTCCCCAAAGCCTCATGTATTCATGTATTTGGAAATTGATTGGCTCATAGGCCACTATAGTTATCAATGAATCCATCCCTAATTAATATGTTGAGAGATGGAGACTGGTTGGAAGAGTGTGTCTTTGGGTGTGTGGCTTTAGATGGTGCGTCTCCCTCTCTGGATCTTCTCTTCTAGCTCTGCTTTCTAGCTTCTGTTCCTTAAACATGTCCTCCCAATACGCTATTTTGTTTTAGAACCAGCTGAACATAGGCTGAGTCTCCTGAAACATGAGCCAAATTAAACATTTCTCCTTTAGATTGTGGGTGTTGGATTTTTTGTCCTAGTGACAGTGAGGTTTATTACTGCAGTCGGCGAGGCTCATCTTCCAATGAAGGCATTTGGGCTCAATGGAACATGTGTGAGGGAGGTAGTATATGGGTTGGCCCAATTCAAAACTCTGCATGAGATCTTAGTACAAAGCTCTACTCCATAAGCCTGGCTTTGCTCAGGTATCCAGCCTGAACTCACATCACACTTTTCTGTGCTTTCTCTGAATACACTGCCCATCTTAAATTTCTCTTTGTTGTGCCTCCTCTTGACATAGGGCATTTGTTCTGTATCCAGCCACAGAAATGATTTTTCTTTGTCCAAAATTACTTTCCCTCAAATTTTGCTTCAAATGATATGTCCTTGAGAAAGTTTCCCCAATTTCTGTCACAAAATCTTCTCTGTTTCCAGATTCACTGATTTGCACTGCTTTGTATGAGCACTTATTTCTCCCATTCTATCCTTAGGGCTTACAGACAGATGGAAATTGATAAGCAGTGCACAAATAGTTATAGAATGTATGACTGACATGACTGTATGCCTATATATAAAGCGAGATGCAAGCTCTCTTACTCAGCATGTCCTACATTCTCCTCTCTCTCTTATTTTATTTGTATGTATTTCTTTTTCCTCCTTAATTATAATGCCTGATTCCAACAAGCCCTAGAATCATATAGATGTGTAAATGTGTGAAGCTTTATTTTTCTTCCCTAAGGCCAATTACAGCTATAGTGGTGATTATCCTGTGGAGCCACCGAGAACTTGTTCAATGAGCAACATGAGTCTGTAGGGAAATAACGTTTTATAGAACTGGGGCCAAAGATTGCCAAGATGGCTTCAAAACCAAACAACTGTAAAAGAAATAATCTCAAAACTCAGGTGACAATTTTTCTGCAAATGCCATGTTTTCTGCTCTGTGGTATTTACAACATATTTTGTCAATGTAATAACACACCAATTAATGAAGAAATGACAGTTTGTTGTCCTATGCAATAGTATGGCTTTTAAGTTGACTAGAAGTTTTCAGAAGTTTATAGTCATGTACTATTCTCTCGATTACGTTTTCCCACCAAAATGTAGCTATCTTCAGGTGAGATATCATTATCTCACCATTATGCTTTGTTATGCATCTTTTCTTCATATGTAGCTTCCTAGTTAACAAAAACATTATGAAATATATTTTTATTTTTCATGAAAATTACATATGCTACTTTGAACACTTAAACCAGATTTAAACAGATTCTTGATTAAAATTTTATAAATAGTGATGTTTTCTCAGTATAATTTCTTTTCAACAACATATTTGGAAGAGCTATTATCAGGGAATATTATTTGCTCTGACCAGTTGCCTCGTCAGAAATATATTATCGTATTTTCTCTTGGCACAATTAATTTGATCACTAAAAAGAAATAAAACAAAAAAATAACATTTAAAACTGTAAAGGATACCAATTTGGAATGAGCAGTTTACTATCTAATCTGTCCAAATTTCATTTCCTATAGCTACAATTTAAATTGGCAAAGTAAGATACATTTATAGAAATCTGACTTAAAGCTAAAAAATAGTTTGTCTGAAACTGAGCAAAAGCAAACAAAATATTTCATTCATGATGTAGACATTTTGCTTATAGCATGTATGCAAGAACCCTTATACAAATAAGGATATGGAAAACTGTCTTGCAAATAATTCAGTCACCACAAAAGGAATTGACAAAGCATATAATCATCATCCAACTCATTCATCATTTTAATCTTTTCCAGTACTGTTTATTTAGAGGGAAAACTTTTTTGATGGTTTCTATTTTGCTCAACAAAATATATAAAACATATAAAATAAAGTTTGTTCAGTGGTTTTGTTCAATTATAATTTAAGAAGGATATTATTGCAAACAAAGTAGTTGTTCAACGTATAATTTAATCATTAGCCATTACTTACAAGAACAGATGACAACAGAAACATCCGCTTCCCAATAAAACCCTTACCCATAAAAACTGAAGAGGAGAGGGAAACACATCCTTTTGCCTGTAGAGCTCCTACTTACTGAGTTCCCTAGACTGAAAGATAAACCTATGAAGTTCTCTCTTACTACAACAGCAGAACCAGTGCTGAGGACATGGACAGAAACAGTGATTCATGAATTTATATGTTATCATATAACATTAATTTAGGTCAAGGTTTGTTTGGTTTTTTTTAACCTATTGTCTTATTGACCCCAAAGTTGTATGTAAAAAGCTATCTATTTTAATTAAAATTTTTTACAACTTTGTCAAAAATCATTTGGGTATATTTTTATATTTATTGTTTCTGGGGTAGACATTCATCTTTCTGCCAGTTTACAATCTTGATTACTTTATCTGTACAATAGGTATTGATATAATGTAAACTCATTTTTGCATTTTTTCAAAATTGTTTTAGCACTACTTATTTACTTTGCCTTTCAATATAAAATTTAGACTACACTTGTCTTTAAAATAAAATTTTGCAGGGATTTTGGTATTCCTTATGAATACCAAATATGAATATGAGTGTAAGAAACTTATAAATATATCACAAATAGAATTCAGCAATATATTAAAAAAATTACACATCACCACCAAGTGTGGTTTATTCTAGAAATAATGTTTAGAAATCATTATAGTTTACAAATTAAAAGACCTAAGACAAAAAATCACATAATCATAACAATCTATGCAAAGAAAATAATTCACAAAATTTAACACATATTGAAGATACAAATGAGTTTGAATTTCTCCTTTTTGTGGTTTGATCAGTTTCTTAAGCATGAAAGTTTGTGTCCTCTGCCACATTTGAAACATTTCTTGATATTATTTATTTAAATACTTTTCAGCTTTCTTCTATTCATTTCCTCTCCCTTGACAACACTGGTGATATGTGTTAGATCATCTGTTATAATCTCACAGATCCCTGACTCTGTTCTTTTTATTTTCCAGTCAGTATTCTCTTTTTTCACATTGGATAAATTTTGTATTGTTGAATCTTTCAGGTCACTCATCTTCTTTTCTTCTGCATACCACTCTTGGGCCTCTCCACTGAGATTTATGTCGCTATACATTTTTGGCTCTAAAGTTTTCTTTTTACTTCTTCTTTATATGTTTTATTTGTTTGCTCAAGTTTTCTAGTGTGCTTCAAGCATATTCATAATTGTTCATGTGAGTATCTTATTATGTCATATGTTTCTATTATCTTAATATTGACATTTATTGATTGTCCTTTTTTCATTCACTTGAAATCATCCTGGTTCTTGCTATGATGATGATTCAGACCTGGACAGTTTTATATTATGTTACAAGACTCTGCATTTAATTTACCTTCCATTTTAACTGCTTTCCTCTGGCTAAGCTCTGAAATGTAAGTGGGGCAACTTCCTGGGAAAACTCAGGTGGGGGTAGAGGTCTAAATTCTCCATTCAGCCTTCAAGGACTCTGAGAATGGGTGGGAAGTCTTTGTTACTCTTTGGCTGGGTGGGAGTTTCTGCTCCATAAGCAGCCTCCACTGACACTAGAGCGAGGATGGTCTCGTCATTACTGGAAGCCGCTGAGCATGCACTGGGGCCTCCTCTGATCCCTCACCAGAAGGTGTGGGAAGGAGTGATGCACAGTGCTGGGTGGAAGCTCGGGTTCACTCTTTGATCCCCACTGGCCTCACAGGGGTGGATGGTGGGAACCGGTGATTTGCTGGAGTAGTGGTGGGATAGAAGTCTCACCTCAGTACTTGGCCTTGGTGGATACCATGGTGGGGATTAAGGAAGGGCTCATCATAGCTTAGCGAGTGTGAGTATTCAGGATCTCTCATTGACTTTGTTTGCCTAGGTGAAAGTACAGCAACTGTTTTCCTGATGGTGTTTGACTGAAGTAAAAAGTTATTGTATACAAGTTCTGTCTTGCTAGACTTCCCCTTTCCTAGTCTTTGGGTTAGAGGTAGTAGGGGTTTTGTTTTGTTCTGTCTTGGTATTGTTTTGTTTTTGTCTGTGCTTATGGGTATTTTCAGATTGCTGGCTTCTTCAGTTCCAAGTATGGGATATTTGGCAAGAAATGAAAAAACAAGGAACTCACTGTGCCGCTAGTTTCCTCTCTGGTCTTCTGTCCACTTTTCAAGTCTTCTTATACATAATGCCCAGTATTTTAATTGTATGTAGCAGAAAGAATAAGGCAGATAAAATTTTCCTGTCTTCTTAGAAGCAGAAGTCAGCTTTGACTGCTGCATTTTTATTTAACATGTGCCATTTTCTCAAGTTCACTAAATAAATGACTAAATATTTCAGGTAAATAGACGTACTCAAATTATATACCTAGAATCTAAACACTTTTTACTTTTGTCATGGCTACTAGGGACAAAATCACCACCCTTCTCTCACCTAAATTAGTGTGAAAATCTTATGATTGTTCAGTACATAATCCAGTGAGACACGGTTACAACTTTAGGCTTATCACTATTGAAAATCCTTCCAGGGTCCCTATGACCTTCAAAAGGAAAAAGAAAACATCCACACAGTGGCTCCCAAGGCGGTAAGCATTCTCCATGTACCTGCCTCTTTGACCTTATTTTCTGCTATTTTCCTTCCCACTCTCACTGACCTAACTGTATTGTGTCTCTCACATCAGGTTCATCCGTGCCTCGGTACCCTTGCATTTGCTTCTTTCTTTCTCTAGGTATCCACGCGGATATCTCCTTTACTTCTTGCAAATGATTGCTCAAGTACCACCTTCTCCGGCCTTTCTCTCACATTTAACACTAAATGATCGGTCACACCCTATGCACTCCACAGCAACTTCTCTTTCTCATATATCATATAGTTTATTCATTTATTTTGTTTATTTTACGCCTCTCTCCCTTAAAATATAAACTCATGCTTATTTGGATATAGTATGTTCTTTACTATTTTATTACTGTTTCGACAACATCAAGACCAGTAAGTACTTACTGGATTTATAACAAGGGCTTCAACATATGTTCACTGAATGAATAAATGACTTAAATACCCAGGGTTCATTGAGGCAGAAATATTGCATGACACAGTAAGACATCTAGTAAAATCAAGTCTGATGGCATAAGATGAACTGTACTACATGTTCTTTTGGAAGCATTTATACATAGCTTCCTGTTTTAAAGTTACATCAATACATTTGTTTAAAAGTTTCTCTTCGTGTTTCTACCTTTCCCATCATAGACTCACTGCCAACTACATGACTTTTGCAATAATTTCTAGATATTTAAAAAGTGGACTCTGATTGGTCCAGGGAATGAGCACCAGGTTTTTTCTTTACAAAATTCTTGTAATATCACAATTGTCTATAAGGATGAGGTAGGAGAATCATAAATTCAAGCCCAGCCTGGGCAACTTAAGTGTCTTCAGAAAAGAAAATATATATTGTTTTAAGTCTGAGGATGTAGGCCAGTGCAAAGGTCTTCCATTTAGTCCTCAGTATCACCAGAGAGTAGAAAGATTCTCTAACAAGTTGTCACACAGGTCAGTAGTCATGGTCCCTTGTTCATAGTTCAAGTGTTACCTGGTCATCTCTGCTAGACAAAATTTCCCTTGTTCATAGTTGAAGTGTTACCTGGTCATCTCTACTAGACAAAATTTCCTAGGACAGTTTTCTCAACACAGGCAAGAAGACAAGGCAGACTGTCAAAGGGAACTAGATTCTGCTATAATATGCTAAACAACTCTGGAGAACTATAAAAAGTTTTATGGATTTAAAAATCGTGATAGTGGATGGACTGTGTCAATTTGAGTAAGAAACGCCCAACTGAATTGGCTCAGCATGGCTCTGGCTGTGGAAGACCTACCATAGGGACGAGGGCCTCCAGAATGCTATAAGGTAGAGATTGAGAAGTTAGGCTGGCTTCTGTGTCTTTGGAGGAGCTCTAGTCTCTCCTTCACCTTTGATGTTGTCTCCTGGCTTCAGGCACAGACTCTTCAGCCTCCAGCAGCAGCCCTTCAGCCTTCCGACACAAACTCCTCAGCCTCCTGATACAGCAGGGACTTTGCTCCCTAAGAAGTTACGCATCTACAGACAGCGACAACAAAAGAATCTACAGAATAGATATCTAATAGTTTGATTTCATTCAGCTTCTACTTTTTTTGGTTCAGGAGGATACCAGAAATCGAACTCAGTATTTGTGCTTGCCAAGTAAGTGCTGGGCTGCTGAGCTATATCATAAGCCTTCAGTTTCTAATTTTGAAATGAGAGTGAATTTCATTATAGAACAAGCTGAAGAACTTTTCTCTAGAGTTTAACATGTCAGAAAAGTGAGAAAGTCCTTTGCTTTGAAGCATGCCCTGGAGGGAACCTATAAGACCCCCTTGAGAGTTTTGGGGGGTAGGGAACTCTGTGTCTCAAATATTATGGCTGCATTGCAGTGCTTTTCTAAGCTGCCTTGGAAGTTTATAAAAACACAGGGGGAAATGTCAAAGCAACCACTGCCCAGCTTGACAGATAAGGGACAAAGTTCACAACTGGTATGAATTTGAGACTTTTGGTAAAAATTCTGCTTTGGTGCCATTCATAGAAGACTGTTCCCAAAATGCCGTGTATAATCATGCTACTTGTTTAATCTCTCATTTTTTTATGTAATGTGATAAATACATCCTAAAGTTCAATAATGAGAAACTTTCAAAACAACAAAAATGCAGAGAAAAATAACATTAAGCATATTTTCTTCCCCAGAAAATTTCTGTTGCATCCAACAGCTGTTCATAATTATGTTCTTTGGTAATCTTTCCCCTATATCTCCAGATATATGAAAAAAATAAACCATCATAAAATTACTAAAGCCCAAAGAAACAGGGAATGATTTAATATAGGTAATATTTAATTTTGAACAAGTGAGATCAATTTCAAATTTCACCAGAGCATTTTGTTTTCTTCAGATTTCTCTTTTCCTTATGGGACACCAAGTGATTTTTACGTTTCATTGCACACCTTCAAAAGTAGAATGAAACTGTTTGACTTTTGTTAGTGACACATTAGCAGGTGCTATTACACAAGAAGCACATAAAAATAGTTAAATTTTCTCATTCTTCTACTTCAAGGAACATTATTTTCTAATTGACTAAGCTTTTAATTCCCATGATTAAAGTACAACATTACCTAAATTGAAAGGAAGTAGATTAAATAGCAGCATATCTGAACTAGATGAATTATCTGCTGATGAGAATAGAATGACAAGCAATTACCATACTTTTTTAATCTTTATTTGCCCAATTATCTTTACTTGTTTAATTATTTTAGATAGAAAATGAGGCCAATAAAATTTTCAAGACAGAAATTTGCATCATTTTAGTGCAGCTAATGATAAACATCAGCCAAGTAAAATAACCAGGAAGGAATATCTACATCTAAAAAGTCAGTTTTGTAATATCATTTGTTAATATGAAACATACTTACTGTCAGAGGCATCTCAACCATGGTGAATCTGGGGCAATTATTAATCAAAAGGCATGAAAGGGCTTATGCCCTATATTTTTACTTTCCCCATTCACTCTGACGATAATAACACCTTGGGGCTATAAATTTCCGATAAATGAAAGGCCAAGTTGTCCAGCCACCAACATTGGAGAAAAATCCCACTCTATGACGTGCCGCTAGTGAAGGACCTGAGATGTCTTGGATAATAATGCAACAATGCCCAGGAGGTGGGTCTGGATTGAATCCAGACCTTCTTGAAATCATCACTGTGACTCTTTTTTTCATCATAACTCTAGTGACTAGAACTATGCTTGCTAGATCGTAGGCAGACAATTAAGTTTTTGCAAAAGTAAATACATGTAGGAATTAATTTCTTTTCCTTGCACACTGTAATACTCAGTTTTCCCTTCTGCTATCTTCCAGAAAACAAAGGTCTATTTTACATAAACACTCTAGTCTAAAACTGGAGTTTCGAAAACTGAGAAGTCCTAAGCAAGCATGTACTACGATTTATTTCTGCAAGGGAGATCCTGTCCATATGGGAGGTGTTCCTAAGTATACTGGATGGTCTAAATGCTGACCTTTGCATGTAGCACGTACCAACTACATGATTTTGCATAAAATACTAGCCTTATTCACTTATAAATTGTTTTATAATATTCCAGTACAAGAAAGTTTGTACTACTTCATTTGTATCAAATTAATTCTGGCATTATGTCTTAATTGGTCAAATTTGCATGAGACTCAATTATGAGTGTCTTAAGAGACCCCTCCGCCTCCTTGGAGGTAGTCTTTTATGTTGACCAGAAAATGATCCCGGTCATTATATCTGCTATCTTTTGTTGTTGGGCCTCACCAGAGCCCTCTCCAAGATTCTGCTGCAGAGGTCTTTGACAAAGCTCCCAAAACATCTGTGCTTAACAGCCTTGAAGGACATTTCACAGCCAACAGGCCAGGTGAGGCACCAAGTGTAGGTGGGGCACATACCTTCCCCTGTTAGATACCCACTGAAACCCACAGTCTGCCCAAGGTTGAAAAATCAGGTGTGCTTGCTCTTTTGTCGTTCCCATCTCACCCTTTCACTTTTCTGTCAAGAGTTACTTCTTCAGCTCTCAGCACTAACTTCTTTTTTCTTTGTAATGTATAATTCAACTCCCAAACAAACAATTGATGAAAGAAGATGTGGTATAGGGTTAGGGGATTAGGAGGAACTTGAAATATTTATTTTCTACTTTGACAACCTAGTGCTATAAACAAGCCCTGGAGAAAAAGGAATCCAAGCTCATGAGAGAAGTGCTTTTGGGATAAATGAGTAGAAATACCTTCAAGCCTACCATAGTACCAACAGCCAAATGCTGGTATTTTAATAAGTTATGTAGGCATATAAATTTTTATGACTGTTGAGACCTCAACTGGAAAGTATTTCTAGTTTAGGGTTTCAACAATGGAGTCCCCCTGGCCATAAAGAAGATTTTCACTGCAGCATTGCCTTCCTGGTGATTTCTCCATGACTCAAAGCCTAAACCTCAAAAGAACAGCCTGGATGCTGACTCACACCACAGGTACCAAAGATTCTAATTAAGAAGGCAAAATGTTCACCAATTAATTTTAAATCAGGAATAAAAGTGGCTACTAGACCAGTTACTTATTTGAACAGGCCACTAAATTCATTCCTTATATACTGTTTTCATAAGAGATTAAAAGAGGACATCACTTGAAGACTGCAAAGTTAGATCAAAGAGAGTCCAGTGGATTTCTTAGGCTTACACATTTAGAAAAAGGGAAAGGCAACGCAGAACCTGGACCTATGTCGGGAAATTACTTGCTACTCCCTCTCACCCTCCACTTAATCTCTAATGCTCATCTATCTCGTTTCTGTCTTTCTAATTGTAGTCTTCATCCATGTAGAGCTCATTTTTCTGCACCATGGGAGGGAGGCAGGCACTGAGTTTTGTTTTGTTTTGTTTTCTGTATGGCTAAGCAATTATGCCAATATCACTTATTTTACTGTCTATAATGTCACTATTGATCTGCAGCACTGCCTCATTAACCAACGCTAGTCTCCTTTAGGCTTCCTCTACGCTCTGCCAATACAGGGCTTCCTCACACATCTAAGGTGAGAAGGCCCTGTCTCCCTGACTTTGTTCTTTTCCTTTAAGTCATTTTGGCTGTTTTTGGCTCGCTGTGCTTCCACATAAGTTTAAGAGTTCATCTCTCAGCTTCCATGAAACAGCCTCTTGGGATTTAGATTGAGATTACTTTGAACCTATAAATAAATGTGAGAAGAAACAATATCATTAGAATATTGGGTCTTGGTACCTATAAGTATAATACTTCTCACTATTTATTTATATCAACTTGACTGTTTTTTGCACATCTTTGCTTGATTGTCATTATGGGAACATTTGTTTATTTATGTTACAAATGGTAACTATTTTAAATTGTACTATTGCTGGTGAAAATGCAATTTACTTTATACATTGATTCTTATATTTGGCATCCATATACAATCTTTAATTTTAATATTTCTGTAATTTCTTTGGAACATTTGAATAGACTATAATGTCATCTGAGTATTTATACTTTTATTTCTTTTTTTATAGTTCTGATGAAAAACAAGAATCATGTTGAATAGAAGCAATGATAATATACTTCTCCTCATGCTGTTGAATTCATATTTGTGTTTTTAATATTTCACCTTTATGTATAATGTGTGTAGTAGTTTCATTTTGTTTATGATTTTGTACTTTTGAGGAGTAACTTCTTGCTCTTAAGAAAGCTATTTTTCAAGTTAGTTTCCTTAAAAGCTTTTGTTTTATTTGGTTTTGATAAATAAACATTGACTTTTCTTAATTGCATTTTTCATCTCTTTAGATCTTTAGTGTGCATTGGATACCTATAGAATGCAAATTTTAGACTAGTTTTGCTAGTGTCTTTTTTTTTACATTTTAAAAGTCTGATTCTTGAGTGGATTGACTGTATGTTCCATATCTTCTTATGTCATTGTGTTCAGTTGTTTTTGTTATCAAGATTATCTTAATCTTGTTATAAGATTAATAATCTGTTAATTTGTTATCAAGATATCTTAATAAAATGAGAAAGGGAGAATTTTTTCTTCTCTGGTGAAAGAGTTTTCAGGACCCTCTACATGCACCTATCCCTTTCCTTTTTTGCATGTATTGATGTTTCTTTATACAAATACAAATAAATGTGTATTGTATTTTAATTTTCCCATTCTTGTCATTCTTGCATAAAATCAGCCTTTTGTTATACACTATTCAGCACCATTTTTTCTTACATTTTTAATCTACGTCCTAGAGACCTTTTCTTGTTAGTATGTGTGATCTCATTCTTCTTTAAGTTGTACATTTCATGCAATAGCTATTAACCAGATTCCAATTGTTTCAAAACTTTTGCTGTGACAAATAAAGCTGCAATATACACTGTGTGAAAATATTTTGCATGTGTACTAATGCATATATAGAATGCACTCTTTAAAAATCAGAGCATTATATCAAAGAGTAAGTGAATTTATTAGTTTTGTAGATATGCCAAATTGCTCTCCATGTATGTACTATAGTGCCCTTTTACCAGAAGGGTCTGCTTCTGTGAGCAAGATTTTTAAACAATTGAGTCAAGATCTTTTATGGTTCTCAGTTTTCTGTTTCTTCTTCATTGACTTTTGACAATTTTCTAGGAAAAGGTATTTTTTCAGGAGTTTATCCATTTCATCTATTCATCCATTTTTGCATGAAGTTGTTAATAATTTTCTTTCTTAATCTTTGCTGTATTTGCAAGCATGGCTTTGATCCTTATCTTTGATATTATTTGTAGATGGCCTTTATTTTCCATTCATCTGCCTAGACAAGATTTCTCAACCTTGACATCTTGGGTCATGTGATTCTTGGTTGTGGTGGATTTCTGTGCACTGCAGAATGGCTAACACCATTCCTTCCCCCTACATACTAGATCACCCTAATGCCCTTAACAAATTATGTCTATAGGCACAAAATGTCTCCAGACATTGCTAAGTTTCCCCTGGGGAAGGAAGGTGAGGCGTGTATGTGTGCCAGGGGGGTGATAAGAGACTGTTTCCAATCACTGATCTAGAAGTTTGGCAATAGTAGGATCAGTGCTCTTGAAAAATTAACTTTAGCATCATTAATTATCTCTTTCTGTTTAATTAGTCATTACTTTTTGTATATTTTTATATGTTGGATTTCCGGAGCTTATTTCCTAACTTTCAATGAGTGACATTCAGTGCATCTGTTAAAGTCTACATGTTTCCCAAGTGTCATTTAACTATTACCTACAAGTAAATGGTATTGTACTTTGGTTTTAATTTTAATTTTTAATTTATGGGTTAGTTAGAAACATGTTTTCATAGTTCCAAATCTAATAAGTTTTTTTTTACATTTAAAAATTGAGTTCTATTTATTTATTTTTTTTAACTTTATTTTAAAGATAATAAAACAAAAGAGGGCAGAATAGAGCAGATCAGAACAAGACAACATAGGCAACACAGTACTTTACATTAAGACAACCAGATTTTAACAGTAGCTATCACTGTATCTCTTACTCTGCTATAGTTGAGCATAGTTTCAAATAGAATAATATCAAACATAACAAAATAGTATAAAACCATTCAAAGAGTGAAAGAATTACAGTGCATTCTGAACTGAATAACAGAGAATGATCAATAGGTACTATAATATCTCATTTTCTTTTTTTTTAAAGCATTTTTTTTTAATTTGAAAGAGAATAAAACAAAAGGGGGCAGTACAGAGCAGATCAGAATAGGACAACATAGGCAACACAGTACTTTACGGTAAGTATTTATTTTTATTTATTTATTTTTTTATCGGTACCAGGGATTGCAAAGCAAACACTTATGCTGCTGAGCTAAACCCCCCCAAAAATTGAGTTCTAACTTGACTGTGTCCATGTGGTTCTGACTCTTTTATGAATATTGAGTCTAATTTATGACTTAGATCATGGTCAATAATATTCATAAATAGTATCCACTTGTTCAATAGTCTATTATCTCAGCTGTTTTCACACATTTTCGTATCATGCCATACAAGGTTAAATGATGAAGCTCTTTGTGGTCGCACTGCCTGATGGAGGCTGAGGACTCCCAGCCCACTTTTACCTATCCCTGTGCTAAAGGGAATTAAAATCTGAACTGACTGCTAACACTTTAACAGAATAGCAAGTTGTAAGCTTTGCATTGAGTCAAACAGAGTCATTAATCATAATTTCTGAATATTCTAAACACGTATTAAAGTCCATTAATTTATTAATTATAGGTCTTAGACCCTTAATTCAGCAAGAGTAAAGTGTACAGGATGAGGAAAATGGGTGGATAAATTTCCCCAAGTATTTTCTGTTTGATTTCCTCTCTCTCCTGGTATTGGCTCCACTGTTTAACCAGTAACAAGATGAATTGAAGGGCTTCTTCCAGTGGTTCTGTTTATAATATTCCTAAACTTATTTTATCCTTCCTTGCTTTGTTTTCTTCATCTGGGGAAAGATTCCGTTTCCCATAAAGCACATGGCTGAATGAGGTCATGAAGTAGAATCATAAACACAATCAAGGTGTTCTTATCCATAGAAGGCAAGAATGGCTTTCTGCTGGTTTGGCCAGGACACTGGAAGACTGACTAGTGCACGTTAAGGCACACAGAAATGTCTGTCGGAACAGTGTCTTAGAGGGTCAATGTGAAACAATCAGCTCCTCACATTTTATATAATTCCTACTTTCACACTTTATTGCCTCCTTTGCTTCTTATAATAGCTCTGTAAGGTAGATTAAAAAGGTACTATTCTTGATAAATTAGCTACAAATTATAGACTCTTGATCTCTTTGTTAAAACAAGACACAGAAAAGTTGTAGCCATAAGCTTTAACTTTTTTCACTAGGCCAATGAGAGAAAAGTGCCAATGAATCTTTTTGGGGTGACCTACTAATCTTCTAAGTATTTATATTCTTTAAAAACACTGAGGTGTTGATTATAATACTACCTGTTAAAATAAGACAACCAACCAGAACTGCAGATTGCCCTGGGTTATTTTTTTGTTATTTTGTTTTCTTATTTTCTGTTTCATTTTTTATTTGCTTAATTGTTTGAAATTTTTTATTTTATTTTATTTTATTTTTAATTTTTTTTAGAAAGAAAAAACATCCAAACAAAACAGAAAAAAGGGTAGCAACAATACAGAATTCCAAAGGAAAAAAGAAAAGAAAAGAACAAAAAAAAACACTAAGAAATCACTAGTTGATAAGTTAAATACTGTCATCTTGGAAATAGTTGTTCAAGTTACAAAATTAAAGCATACAAAGTAGACAGTCAAACAGTGAGACTATTAACAGTTCCGCTCAACAATCTGATACAAACAGTAGTATGGTCATCTATCTTCCACACTTAAACATACATGCAGTTATATCATTTAGAGCACTTTCTTTTGCTCTCTCTTTTACAGTAGCAATTATGCATTTTGGGTTTTGTTGCTCTTACAGTTGTTATTACTTTTTTTATTTTAAAGAGAATAAAACAAAAGAAGGTAGAACAAAGCAGATCAGAACAGAACAACATAAGCAACACAGCACTTTACAATAAGACAACCAAACATTAACAGTAGCTGTCAAAATATCTCTTTCTCTACTATAGTTGAGCATCGTTTCAGATAAAATAATATCAAACATAATACAATAGTATAAAACCTTTCCAGAGAATGAAAGAATTACAGGACATTCTGAACCGAATAACTATGATCAAAGGCTACTATAATATCTCATTTTGAATAAAAAGATTGGTTTATACTATCACATATATTAAAATCCCACTAAGACACAACATGATAGAACCGATGGTAATAGGAGAGTAGAAGCATGGTAGGACTTCTAAGGAAGACGATATTAAATCAGCAATGGCTGCCATAATATTTTGTTTTCTTCAAAACCGCTGTTCATACCATCACGCATAATAAAGTCAAACAAAACAGAATAAAACCATTCCAGCTGATGAATGAAAACATTGAAAGGCTTCAAAGTAATGAAATGGGAAATCATGATTACCATAAAATCTTATATACTCTTACCAACTCTCATACTAGGGAGACTACGGTATTTACACATGTGAGTTTGGTTTATTTCACTTATGAGTATGGTCTCAATTTGTGTCCATTTATTTATAAATATCTCAATGTGATCATTCTTTATAGCTGAGTAGTACTCCATTGTATAAAAATACCACAACTTTTTAATCCATTCCTCAGTTGATGGGCACTTAGGTTGTTTCCCAGATCTGGCTATTACAAATTGTGCTGCTATAAACATGGGTGTACATACATCACTGTGGTATGATGTTTTCAGATCTTCTGGGAATATGCCTAGAAGCAGAATAGCTGGGCCAAATGGGACTTCCAAACTGCCTTGGGTTATTTTTGCAAAGCATGGCAACAGTCTTTATAGTCTTCAAAGTCTTAGAAAAATCTTTTTTTCCAATGACACTTGCGGGCACAAATTTATATTCACAGGGAGCAGAGCAAGCTGGTAACAGTGATGAATATTCACAGAGCTCTCGGAAACAAGACTGGTAGTCTTGTGAGTACTCTCAACTTAGTACCTTATCAAATCAGATTGTTTGCATTTGTTTTATGATGCAGAAAGCTCTCTGTCTTATAATCTCAGGACGGAGGACATCTCTTCATCTCTTTTACACTCCTTTTGTTAATTGTGAAGACTTTCATTTTCTTTAAGACCACACTTGGGAACTCCATTACTTAGCATAAAAAGTGAAAAGCAGGCCCAAGGCTTCATTTTTATTTTGCAAAAATGCCATAAGGCATGAATAAGATTTTACTCATTAATACTGAAAGAAGGGGCATAGAGCATTAATTATACTATCTCCCACATTCTGATTTTTCAAATGAGGGATGTGCTATTGTGACAAAAGTGACAAGATTGACACAAACACATAAAAAAGGCATCAACAAGCCAGGAAGAGCATCGCTTTTGAGGATATGCAAGGTTTAGAATCTGAAAGGTGGCAGCCTGTGGCACTCCTGGCAAAGGAGCAAGTTTCCCTGTTTTCCTAAGGGTCCTACAAGATGCGGTGGCTCTTCCCCCTTCTCCATAGTTAACCTGTGCATAGAGTTGAACTCTGCAAGGATACAATTGCACATCTTTACTGGAATCTTGTCTTCCAGGGTCTACTGACATTGGATGAATTAGGTAGAAATGATAGTACGTTGATAACTAAATGTCCAGTAAGTGATATTGTCTTCAATAATTTGATGGTAAAATTTAGCGAGTGAATCAAGTCTAAGTAATCAAAGATTAATCCTTGAACTTTTAGAAACAGATTAATATTTACTTAATATCTATAAATGTCTTACAGATATTTTCTTCTAGAGATTTCCTTAAAGTGCAATTTTTTGTCCTTTGTATTTCTTCTGAACATGTAAATATCTCATTAATTGTTTATAAATTTAATTTTCATTGTTATGTATATTATATTCTAAAAGTTAATGGAAAGATAGTTTTATGCATCTGAGTTAATTTTAATATTTATCTTACAGAAGATTGCTTTTATCTCTAAATTCGAAATGCTATGGATCAGTTTCAGTCCATGTAAAACACCAATATCCTTCAATTCTGCCAGCTCTAATTTTTGTGTGGCATCAGGTTAATCATTAGCAGTATTGGTTTCTTCGTGAATAAGATTAGGATTGTAAGATCCATCTTTTTAAGGTGACATATTAAGTTAGTTATGTAAGTGAGCACATACTGCCATGTCTTGGGCTTAGCTAGCTCTTAATAAATATTAGTTGTCATTGGTATCTGGTTAGTTTAACTAATGATAGCATCTTTAACCTCATTCTCTCCCTTCTTGTGTTTTTTTCTTAGTTTCTGTTCTGTGTAATTGTGTGTTGCTTTCCAAGAATTTTTTTCTTATGATATCCTCTGGTATCCTTTTGGCTTTTTCCTTAATGATCACTG